>JAUMHP010000082.1:16030729-16047643 GCA_032361065.1 Enteromius trimaculatus | reverse complement strand
ATTTATACATGTATACCATTCACACAATGCATAAGAGCAGTAAAACAAAATGAAAATCGTATTTAACCTGTAATAACTGTGGTTTCTAGTTCATATGATACTGTAAACGTAGTACACATCACATGATATTTTAGCAAACACACACAATGCTGAGTTAACAGATTTAGTTCTTGAAAGTGTGTATTTCAAACCACGTTTCATATGTGATCTGAGATGACCCTGTTACTAAAGGCTCACAGCGAGTTGGTGATGATAATGTAATTGGATGAGATGAGAATGTGTAATTAAACAAGGTCGTTTTCTGCTGTTTAATGGAAGTTTTTGCACCATGACTGTGTGTTTCCACATCGTGCTGTGGTCTCATCTCAGGGGCTGGAGGTCATGTGTTGGAGGGTGGTCTTCGGTCAGGGTCAGGGCAGATGAAAAAGAGAAGAGGGAATTATTTTTATTTAGCACATTTCTCCGTCAGGATACTGTGAACAGCTGACTCAAGTAACCCTGTTCTATTTGTGCTGGCTGTCTACACAAGTTTCTGTGCACCAATATTTCCAGTTGCCAAAACAAAGTTTCTTCTCTTCTTCTAACATATCAACAACGCGTGCCGTGCAGTTTGTTTCTGTGCTTCTGGGCAGCAATAATTAACTTTAGGAGTCATTTGTAATTTTATCGCTTTAATTGGCATCATAAGATGACGATCATGTGACTCTTGTTCAGATGGTTGCTTTGTATATGCTTGTTCAAACCTTGTTGAACTGCTTACCTAAGCAGCATTTTAAAGCTTCAAGGGATGCTTTTGATGAAAAAAATAAAATAAAATAAGCCAGCATCACCGTGCACTTGAATACAGAAATCCCAGAATGCTACATACATTCTATCTAATAAAGAAAATGCCACTAAAATGTTTAAAAGTAGTGTATTTCGTTCAATATGCACATCGTGGAACGCTTGAGTAGAATTAAATTTTATGCAAATGAGCATTTTGAAACGGAGCTACTGTTTTCCTCTTAAAGTAATTTTCTGTTTTTCCACTGCTTTTTTTGTAGACATGCTTTAAGTGCAATCACTGCGTGACTCATCTCAGCCGCTCTGAGTGGATTTTTCTGTGAGAAGTTACTCTGACTAACAGGGTTCCTCTTCCTCTCTGTTCTCACTGTGAAGAGCTTCATTCCCTTCAGCCCTATGTTAAAGAACAGCGTGCTCTTGGCTCAGGACTCTTGTTTTTCATGTCATCACGCTCCGTCTCTCTAACATTGCTCAGGCGTTGAAAGTAGCAGGTGGTCTCTGAATGCTAAATAAACTTTGGCAGTTATAATCAGTTTGGTGTTATATCCGTGTTGTGTTTTGGGGACAAATATAGTAAATGTAAATGCCTTTCTTTATTCCTTAGAGATGTCAGGTAGACTGTTTTATGCTAATCATCCAATCATGATGCACCACATGTGAATGGAGTGGAATTGATTAGTTTAACCCAGCAAATCATGATGAACATTTCTCCAATAATGTCAAAAGAGCAATAAAACCAATACTCCTGCTAAGATTTCAATCTGAAAGTGCACATCGTATGAAGTTATTGTCTCTTAAAAGAAACAGTCGACTCTGATTCATTGAAAAATGGTGTTTTTAAAACGAGTCACAAGCCGTTTCATGTTGAGCACAAAATTAAACATTACAATATTGATGTCCAATTGTTGGTCTGGGTGAAAATGTAAATTAATTTTTTGCCACTAGATGTCTCTTTTGGAGCGTTAAAACTTCTCAAACCCTGCTTTAAATAAAACGGTCTAATCACTAGAAGGGTGGACTGTTGCTGAACATTAAAGGTAAAAACATATATGCATATTATAACAAAATTAAAGTGTTTTTTGACCTTGCATGAATGCCAGTCTGTTGTTTGGGACTCTCAAACCCAGTATATGAACCTTTCATAAGCCATAATAGGGGGGCTTTAAATATTTGGGTTTTGCTGTAAATGTGCCTCCTTCACTATTTCTGTTCTGTATGAAGCATCAGTCTCTGTGTTTATACTAGGAACATATTGTGAGTCATATCTCGTGGTCGCTGTCATTATAAAGTCGAAGGTGATAAACCTCACAATCATTCAGATAAACTGTGCTGCTGGCATCATGGGGTTTTTTGTTGACCTTGTGTTTGGCTCAAGCTCCCATTTCAGGGCCATCTCACGGACACCAGGATCAAACGACACTCTCGGATAATCTAGAATGCTTCAGATATTTGTCTTCTGCTGCAGAAGAGCAAAAAAAGCTGTCACCTGATCCTTGGTGTGTGAGGGACAGCTGAAGGAGAAGAGGGTATCTGACATTTGAGATGGGCCTCTCTGCCAGAATGACTGAGCATCTGTCATCACCTGCTTACAGTCGCTTCGTTTTAGAGCCGAAACCTCTGCCAGTCTCCACCTGTTGACTGTAACGTGTTGAAAGTCCTTTATAGTAATTATTCTATACGTGCCGAACGGATTAGTGCAGATTCCTCACGTGTCAGGCGCAATGGCGTGACATTTTAAAGTCCCTCTGGTTTCCGTTTTTAAGCTCACTATAACACTTCCAAGTCTGTTTTAGAATCAGCGACATGCATTGGATGCTGTAATAGACATGCAATCTGAACTAGTACTGTTAGTTACTGTTAGTCTGGGTCAAAATTAACTAGTGAATGACCCATATGGATGACAGTTTAAGATGTTAGATATAAAAATATCACAAATAATACAAATTATGGGTAAATATTGTGTAAAATAAGGGTTTGCAAATTTGATGAAAATAAATAATATAATATTAATTGATAGATAAAAAAAATGGATTCTTAGAATTGGAATATTTTTTTTTTTTTTTTTTTTACTTCTTAAAATTAATTAAATTATTTTATCTAGTTCACTTTGGGAGTTCAAACTTAAGAGCTGTGTTTTGTTTGACACGTTCTGTGGCCCGAAACACAACTTTGAAGACATTTCATGAGTCATTTTATGTCCAAATATGTTTTTTAATATATTTTACAAAACTATTGTTAACTTATTGATTCATAAATAAATAAAAAAATGTCAAAAACTATAAAATAAATTTTTAAAAATGAGTAAAATGGTCAGCTTTTCATCCAGGAGATTGCTTATTCATTTTACAGACATTTCCATTAATCCTAAAACACAATGCATTATGGTTCAAATTAACACATAAAAGTCCTTCATATTAAAACAGGACAGCTCTATTTGTTTGTCATTTTCATTTTATTCCAGTTTTTGTCACGTTTAAATGTTGCCTTATTTTTCTATGACAAATAGGTTATCTGAAGTAAAACAAGATCAAACACACACATTAGAGTTCATTTTGTTTCAATCAACAATTATTTTTCTTTTTTTAATGCTAATCGATATAGATTGCCACCTATCTCTTTTAATTTTAACACTGATGTGACTATTAAATATTCATTGACCACTAGTTAAAGTGCCTAGACTGGGACAAATGAGTCTGTTTGTGTACTCTATAAATGCAGCATGGAAATATTACTGCAGGCCTAAGGAAACTTTGTGTAAAACCTTGTCAACAAGTGGAAAGTTGGGTCTTGTAGATGTCAGGATGCCAGGAAACGTTGCTCTACATGCATTTTGTGGACTAACCCTGTACTGCTGATACAGGTCTGTATAAAACCATCTATCTGACTGAACTGCCATGCCAAACAAGCACAACATTTAGAGACAACATGTAGAAATGCTTTGAAGGATGTTGAGATGTCTGTTTCAATTTAACATCAGCAGGTGGCAGCACATGTCTTCCTGATGCTGTGTTACACAACAGCTTTCAAATCTCAACACACTTGTTTCTTTCAACTTCAACTAAAGTTTCTCAATAGTTATGAATGAATGCCCAGGGCACACTGTGTTATCTGGCGCTCTGCTCAGTAATGTTTAATGTTTACACAAAGCTGTGATGTGTTATACGCGGGGCTGAACTTGCAACATGACTGTTACAGTTTGTTTTTGTTTGGAAGAAACTACAGTACCACTCATACATATATTTTCAGTTGTACAGTCATTTTTAAATTACCTTACATATAGTAAAAAAAAATAAATAGTAGTGTTTATTTTTAGCAGAGCTATATATCTGTTCTGACCAATGTGACCACACTTGTTTGACCCGTCTGATATCTCCAAACACAATCTCTCACAGTTGTCTGTGTTTGTAATGTAAATTGGTGCCTGTGTTAGCATTTGACCATTTATTTATTAAGCGCTTTATGCGTCACAAAGGTTTAACTGCAGTCCAGTCTTCAAAGAGCAGGAAATGAGGCCCGGACAGAACAAATCCAGCTTCATAAATGAACTCAGCTGGACGTCTATATCATGCTGTTTCTGACCAGATCTGAATCTTAGGATTGGGATTAGCCAATAAGAGGAAGGACGTTTCCTTCCAAACACTGGACGTCCTGTACAGTAGCTTACTGCTCCCTGAATCCAAACTCTCGCAGATTTGGACGCGTCACCATTGAAAGGTCGTTGCACAGGTGGAACCAATTCATTAGAGCGGATTCCTGCAGCTTTAACACTTTCCTGTTGTTCTTCACGCATTTCTGGGGAAGCCTATCGAGAACAGATGACATGTTTGTCTGGACATGTTGGCATCTTTGGATTTGTGGTTTTTGCTGATTTCACTTATTTATTCTGCACTCTTAAAAATAAAGGTGCTTCACAATAAAATAACCTTGGTTTTGGTTCCATAAAGATCCTTTAACATCTGAAGAACCTTTCTGTATCACAAAAGGTGACAAATGTTTCTTCAGATTATAAAAAAAAAAGAATGAGATGAATGGTTGGTAAAAATGGTCCCTTTATTGCATCACCAAGAAGAACCTTTTGAAGCCCCTTTATTTTTAGGAGTGCACTGTGTTACGAAATGCCTTCAGGACAAAATAGCTCAACTTTTTATGTTTTGTTTTTAGGAGCTTCTATTTTAAGTCTTAGATAGTTGTGTCCTGTTCAGATGGACATGTATAGGAACACAAAGTCCATCATAATTGGAAATTCCTTCTGGTGATAACCGAGCAAATCTCGCTCACCTTCAGCTGTTATATATTCAGCGTCATATCTCTGAGTACATTGATTTTTCTAATGTTGCTTGGTACCTTACACACACTTGTTGCTGAAACATTAGTAAAAATAACCTAACTCGCACCTCTATAAGGTGTGTTTGCTTCAATAAAGATATACTGCCTGGTATAATGAACAATAAATCCAAAAATGACACATTTCCTAGAAATGTTCTCACCCTTAGGCTCCAGTGATTTAGCCGAGTTTGTTTTGGAGAAAAGCATTCCATCACTTGCTCAGCCATAAATGCTCAGGAGTGAATGGGTGCCGTCAGAATGAGAGTCTAAACAACTGAAAAAACATCAAAATAAGCCACAGCACTCCGGTCCAGCAGAGGATGTCTTGGGAAGTGGAAAGAAGTGTGTTTGTGAAAACATCAAGGCATTCTGTTTGCGTTTAGTGTAAATAGACACTCTGAGAGAAGGAAGAAAATAAACTACAACCTTAAATTCATTCATATCTATAGAATACATTTCCATGATCCATAACCCTTCCTCCAAAGAAAAGGTGCATTTCCTGTTGTACTTATTTAGAGCTGTTTTGTCTTGTAAACAGCGCTTGATCTATGCATTTTTCAGATGATATTCACTAAACATTTTACTGTGGATAATGGTGAAGAATTTTGTTTAGAAATGACTTTTCAAGTAAAAATTAAGTTAAATGCTTTTGTCTTGATGGACTGGATTATTGAGATGATTTAATCAGCTGTTTGGACTCTCATTCTGACGGCACCCATTCACATCCATTGCTTAGAGAGCGATGCAATGCTATATTTCTCCAAATCTGATTACAAAACAAACTCATCTACATCTCAGCTGGACTAAGGGCGAGTACATGTTCAGCAGATGTCATCTTCTGGGTGAATTATTATAAGGTTTAATTGTGAGTAATGTGTGTTGAGCAATGATGCAAAAGAAAGCAGCATCAGCTTGTCCCTGATTCCCTGTGTTTTTGGTCCATTATTCAGCCGGTGTTATTTTTATCGCTATGACCCGGTTAGTTTGACCGTTGAATCCTCGAGTGGGACGTTGCTGTTTTTGAGTCTGTCTGTTCTGAGCAATGCAGTGTAATTCAATCTGAAGAGCTCGACTCCCAGCACACCCTGAACATAAGAGCATCCTTTGTGTGAGTGCAGCTTCACATTATACTGCTGCCTCTTGGTCTTTCAAGGAGAAATGAATGGTCCACATGTCATTTTAGCAATGAGGAATGTAGAATAAATCACATTACTGATATCTGCGCTAACTTCCTCTTTGCTTATCTTTTATGGGTTCAGTTTGTCCTCCAGACATGAGTTACTGCTCAAATCATGTGTTGTTGAGGGAAGTTGCACCGCTTCTTTACTAAGGGATCAGATGCACCACTTTAACCTGCTGTACCAGACAACAGGTGGAAACACACTATATAGGGTCTGTGTGGTTATCTGTGATGATTGTGCTATCAGGGTTCCTGTATCCCCTTTTCTCAAGAAATATTGACACTTGCAGCCACTTTATCAGCCAAGCCTCAAGACATTTGTTTCAGGCAAGTAAAATGCCTTATGTGTTACAAACTCTCCTAAATATGTGCGTTCCTTGTGAAAAAGAAGTGCACTTAATTGTACTGAGTGTGCACTTGTGATGTACATAAAATATGACATTTTAATAAAAATTAATAAATTAATATGGCTCAAAAAGCCCTCTAAATCTCAGCTAATTGCATTTAACAAATTTTTAAATTAATAATATATTTTTGTTTAATTCCTGATACAATGTGTCTGAAACATTAAGTTTATAATTAAGTTTATTCTTATTTCTGTAATAAATGCTCTGTTTAAAAGATGTCACAGACTGCAGGTGTCTTTCAAACACTGGGTTGCGTAACTCAGTTTAAAGAATTAATATAATCACAGCATTAAAACAAAACTAGTAAACGTGTTTCAGAACTGACTAACTGATTTAGTCAGATTTTAAAACATTTTCTTCTCTAATTTTGTTCATGTTATTCTCCGTTCGAGGTAGACGTTTCCACGCAGCCACGTTTACTCTGCGTTCAACTGTATGTCAAGGGTCGTGATGATAAAACAGCTCTTGACTTGTGCTGCATGGGAACTATTGCAGCATATGAGACAAAAGATCCTGGCGTATGTCGAGTCTTGTATTGTTCGTGTAGAATGAGCTCTCCCTAAAATAAAAAGCACCTGTAATCACAGAGCTATGCTGCTGGGCTGCTTTAATGACAGGCTGCTGTGTTCATGAACTTGTGTTTGAACATGGGCGGGTGTGATGGACATGTGCATGCTTCACAAACGGGTTTGCAGCATTTTACATCTGAAGTTTTTTCTTGTTTACTTTTATTCAAGAAGGAAAAGACACATTAAATGAATAAATAATGACAGTAAAGATATTTAGAATGTTATAAAACATTTCTATTTCAAATAAATGCTATGCATTGAATTATCCTGAAAAATAAAATGTATCCACAAAAATATTTTGCAGTACAACTGCTTTCAACACTGATAATAATCTGAAATGTTTTTGAGCAGCAAATCAGCATATTAAAACAATTTCAGAAGGACACTGAATATTCACAGGAATGAATTACAGTTTAAAATATATTCAACTACAAAACCATTATTTTAAATAATAATTGTAATAATATTTAACATTTTACTGAATTTTTTAGTGGAATAAATGCAGCAAAAACAATGTTTAATAATAATAATAATAATAATAATAATCAATTTTTAGTGATAGTAGAAGGACTTCCAAAACTGATTGAATAAATAATAATAATAATGATAATAATAATTCCTTAAACTGCTTTCTAAACTGATTTTTAATCATAAAAATGTAAAGCAATAAATAAAAAAAACTTAAATTGTTTCACCTGCATGTCATGTGATCATTAACAAACATTAGAGAACTATTTACTGAATTTGTATTTTTAGTACTTTTTTTGTATCAAAGCTGATTTTAGTTGATTTAAAAAAACTATGATTTCAGTTTTATTCAATAATAACTTCCTCCCAGGTCAACGGGGCTTTTAGAAGAGGTTCGTAATCAATAGCTTCCTTTATCTGGTGTGTTGTTGTGTCTGTGGAGGTTCAGTCTGCCGCAGGCGAGAAAGGAGACTCCAGCTCCTGTGTGAGTTAAGGACGGCCCTCTGGGCGGGGCTCTCCTGCTTCCTTATATGGAGGCGGGCTGGTCACATGGTTGAGCCGGTGTCAAAGAGATAGGAGCACAACTGAGAACTTCGAACCACTGCTCAAACAAGCCAGCGTAGAGGAGGAGAGGCAGAGGGTGAGACAGACAGATAAGGAGAAAGACAGACGCCGCACATGGTGAGAAAATGCCCACCAACTTCACCGTGGTCCCTGTGGATGATGGCAGAAAGTCCTCTCAAGAAGACTCCGATGACAACAACGTCCTGAAGGAGGAAGATGAAGAAGCCGTAGGTGAGATGTTCCCTCTGAGAATTTTCCAGTCTGAATCCAAACAGCGCGGCTGGATCTGCTTCAGGTTAACTGAGCGGGTCACTGTCCGGAGTTTGTTTGTCTTTCTCTCTCTCTCTCTCTCTCTGCTCTGAGCGAACACGCCTTCTCTTTTTCCTCTTTTCACATGGGTGAGAGGAGCGTGTGCTGAACACAAGCTCATGTGATGTTGTTCCAGGTTTTTTGGCATCTTTTGTCGGTTCATGAGCTTTGTGTTGGTCGTTCAGTGTTTCTTTTAGTGCACGTCATCACTGGATGCGCTGGATGGAGTCAATATTTATGCATTTATTGCATAAATGATGGCAGTGAACAGAGTAGCTGTTATTTCTACACTCACTGGCAGAGTTTCCCAGAATCTTTTAATGCACTTTTAAAGTTTTCTAATTTGGGATAGTTGTCTTTTGAGGGCAGTAGGATGGAAATTATAATTAGCTGTGATTCATATCATGATACATTTACTGTGATTTTTTTTTTTTAAGTAAAACAAAAAAACACTGAATCACCGTAATGCTTTTTGCAATATTTGTTCCTATTTGACTGCAGTATTTAACTTTAAGTTTTCTGAAGCTCTTTTTCATTAAACTACAGTAATTGTGAGCCTTTTGAAAATGTAAAATACATTTTAAAATGAAACATTAATTATAAAAAAAAAGAATATATATATATATATATATATATATATCATTGTGAGTAATATTTTTTATTCACGTTAGTATGTAGATGTTTTCTGAAAGTCTTTATTGGAAACTACCTTTAAATACTTAATATTTACATAATATTTGTTATTTCTTTTAATTAAAAAAAAAGATGCTGTTTTGAACAGCATGGATTAGCTTAACTGAATAAGTAATTATTTACAATACTTTACTTAATGCATTAAAGATTATCAATACATTTGGTTACTTGTATGTTGAAATAATGGTTCCCCTGTTGGAGAAAAAAACATTGATTTCTTTCCAGCTTTTCCTAGCTCTAGTCTCTGAGTTATGAAGTGCATTATGCTGTGTAATAAGCACAGGTCCCTGAGTTCATCTTCAGAAACTGACCCTCATTACACGATGCACCAGCTGATGGCTTTTCTCTTGCTAATTGCTACCCTGGCTTACAATTACGGCCCAAAGTTTACAGACTCAGTCGAGCAACTGAACGCATATTAAGGGTTATGTAAGCGGGTAGTTTTCAGTGTTGTGCAACGGCTGTTTTTCTTCCCGGCTCTCCTGCGAGATGAACACGGACTCAGATTCCAGTCAATGCTATTGATTTGTCATGTTGCTTGCTTCCTGTTGGTTCCCGCCGGTGGGAGTTTAAGACCCCACCCTTCGCATTCAGCGTAATCTCTGGAGCTGCTCTTTGTCTGTATATCTTTTGGGACGTTACAGATGAAGGTCACGGCCCACAGTGTCTACACAGAGGCCCTAACCGCAAGAGTCTCCTTACAGATAAGGACGCTCTCACTCCCTGCGTTTCTGCCTGATTACATATTACTAGGATACGGCACTGCAGCCGACATCTGTATCCAGTTATTCCAGATCTCCACCCATGAAAAAGGCAACCTGAAATTGAATAACAGAGTAACTGTAAACCCTCTCAGCGTGCGCTTTATCTACTCAAAGCTTTCAGCTCAGCGAGAATAGTATAGTTATATGGTCTTGCATTGTTGCATTACGTTTTATTAAAGAGTGCAGCATTTGCAACACTGCAGAAAACACTGGAAGTGTGATGTTTATTAAACCCATATCAGCAGGTTTGGTTCACATTTGTCTTCAGTTTTCTGCTGATTCGATGACGCAAAAGCAAGATGATTATTAAGAACATCCACGTCCTGAACAGTGCAGCAGCTTGATAACCGTTGTTAGTGGCCGTTAAATATCATTTTTGATGGTTCCAGGGCAGTGAATCATGAGTCCACCCTGTTTTGTAAACCTCTTTATTCATACTTAAGTTTAGCAGCAGCAACTTTTGCACGACATGCGTTTTTAATGCCGATGTTTTTTCTCTAAGTGGAGCAGGCAGTGTTTGTTTAACGCATAGGGAGGATTTTGAAAGTGTGCATGGAAAATAATGAATTTCTACATGCATGTGAAGTGGTTGGTGGTTGGATGAACTCATTTCTAAAGGTCAGCGCTTGTGCATAGTGTGTGTAATGAGGGAGGCTTCAAATGTCTTTGTCACCAAGTGATTACGAAACCATGACGGCTTACAAGAGAAAGACTGAGTGAGATGATAGATTGTGTCAGATTGAAAATGGCAATGAAACTGTTTTTGTGTGACTTGATACAAAATCTTTATCTCATTGTAAAATGTTTTTGTAAAGCATTATGGAATATTTAGTAATAATATAGTTTTTTTATTTTTTTTTATTCATTTTTATTGTTGAAAACGGCTTTATGAAACATTTGAGTTCAAAATAAAAGACTCAAAATCATAAAACTAATGTTGTTTAGACTCTAAATCATCATTGTCATTGCATTGTGATAAATTTAATACTACTTTATACCTTTAACCTTAAAAACATAACGCGTTTTTCTTTTTGGACACGTTCCACTCAATATTATTTTCGTAATATTTCATGTTTCTTCTGCTGATTTCATATGTAATTAATAAATAATGCATGGATAAAGAAGCCCTTATGGCTGATATTCATGCAAATATACCTCCACCATAGAAAATGTAATATATTATATCATTTTATTTTATGATTTTCATTGAAGAAGTCTAAAATCATAGCAATCATTCTGATTGGACGAGCTGTATTGCAGGGAACTTGAGACCAAATCAGTTGCACATTGTGTTCACGCTTGTAAAAAAACAAAACATGCTATTTTCTTATGTTGGATTGTTTGGGACACGTCCTGCTGGGTTTTTCCTAATACTCCACATTTCTTTTGTCCTTTTCCCATGTGAATAATGTAAAACAGCCCTTACCACTGACATCCATGCAAATACAGTATATCTACCACAGTGTAAATGTTACATGTATCAGACACAATGTGGCGTTGTTATTGATCAAAAGTCTTGGTTTTTTAATATATTCACTGCTGTTTGTGTCTATCTGTGGGTTGTGCCTGATATCAGTGAGAGCACAAAGATTTGTTCGACTTTTTAGCAGGAGTTTTGTAGTTGTTGTGTTCCCATGACGTCATGTCACTGTAACTCCAAGCAGATGTGGAGAAATGTGTTTGTGTGTCAGCGTTCTCACTGCTCTCTCTTTACACAACATCAGCGGCCGGCTGCGTTTGCACGTGAGACAAACCCTAACGCCGTGCTTTCTACTTCATTCATCTGATAAAGCAGCCGTGTTTGTTTGGGATTTCACTTTCACAGATAAGACATTCTTCTTTCCTTATCTTAAAGATCACCCAGAAGTCTCACTATTGTACCCTGTGCTGTTTTTGAGGTCAGTTTATAGTTTTATGTGAGGAACAGACCAAAATGAAGGTTATTCATGGAAAAACTCATCATATCTGCACTTTCAAACTCATTCCAAGCATTAGGAAATGACATCTTAGTGAATTTGATTCTGTTTCTTTAATAAGGTAAAGTTTGGCTTAAACTGCCTGGGCCATATGGATGCTTTTGTTTACTTCTGTTTTTTTTGTTAATTTCTAAACATTTACAAATATTTTAGTACAAATATCCAATGCTGCAGGGAAAAATATCAAAGCAGAAAAATAGAAATGCTATAATTTGTTGTCTGGACATTTTCTGTTAAGTTTACAGATATTTTTTCCAACACAAGGTGAAAAATCAATATAATAACGTCACAGTGAGATGGTACAGATGTTATTAAGGGAAGATATACACTTATTTGAGAGACAGAATTACTGAAGATATTAAGTGAAAAAAAATATAGAAAATAATCTTGTTTACACTTAAAACCTAAACAGATTTTTAGACAAAAACACACTTAATTTAGATTTTTTTTGTGTTTATTTATTCTTTTTATGGAAAAGGGGCTTATGTTATTTTACCTCTTTAGTAAATGGATATTGATTTAAAGTTTTTTTTTAACTGGAAAACAAAACAGAAATACTGAGGTTGAAAATCATTGTTCATGGTAAGAAGCTGAAATGTTTTATTTTTAGCTTAACAAGTTAAAAACTTTATACTTTTATACTTTTATAGTTTTTATTAGTATTTTTGAATTTTAATTATTTATTTTATATATATATACCTTCAATTTTCATTTATATTTTGTTTTAGTCATTTTTACTTTTCATTTTAGTAATTAATTTGCTTTTTATTCCATAATATTATTAGTTTAATAATGTACTAAATATTTATATTTAGTTTACATTAATCCTTTTTTTTTCTTTTATTATTGTTTTCCAGTTAGTAATTCTAGTGCTTCAGCTATTTGAATTAGGTTTCTCCTCCAGTGTCTAGGTTTTATTTTAACTCCATTTCAATGAATGGATACGTTTTAACAATTTCAGTTTAGTTAATATTAATATTACGGCATAAAGATGAATAAATAATGGTAAATTCCGTTTCAGCGTGAGCCGTTTCTTCAATACACGTGAACAAGGTGAAAACTTTACATGAATTCATGGGTCACACCAGCAAGAAATGATCAGAATCCCTCGTACAGTTTGTTTCAGAAGTGTTGAGCACATTTCTTGTCGATCTGTTGTCATTGAGAAGCTTGTACTTCCTGTTTCCTGTCAGGCCGATTCTGTGTCCATGTGCTGCGGCCGATAAGAGTCTGTGTGTGTTTCCCTGCCGCTGTGACACATTGAGTTCTGACCCGTCGACTACACATCCTCTGACGGACACTTTCCCTTTCCCAGCTTTCTGCACAAACTTTCATTTTTACAGCCTAAAAATCTGAGAAAGCAAGGGCCAAACATTTGGTATTTTCGTTCAGCAGGTATTCAGCAGGAGCCAGTGACCTGAAATAACCTTCACGTTATGAGTGTTTAAACCAGATAACAGCTTTATAAATGTAGTTCCTGTGCTAATAATAAGACACTGAAGCGCCTGTTGCCTTGTAAGGGTCTGAATGTTTGACAGGCCTGGGTCTGCTCGTAGAGCTCTTTTCTTGTTCGTATATTGGTCCCATGATGGTAGTCAGGGTTAGCCATGTCAAATAAATGCTTCACATTTAGACAAACATTGACCTATGTGTGGCAAACTATTATCAAAAAGAAAGCATGGATATACACTGCTCAAAAAAAAAATAAAGGGAACACTAAAATAACACATCCTACATGTGAATGAATGAAATATTCTTAATAAATACTTTCTTCTTTACATAGTTGAATGTGCTGACAACAAAATCACACAAACATTATCAATGGAAATCAGATTTATTAACCCATGGAGGTCTGGATTTGGAGTTGTTGGGCTGTAAGCACACCCCCACCTGTGGACGTCAGGTCCTCATACCACCCTCATGGAGGGTGAGCAGACACATGCACATTTGTGGCCTGCTGGAGGTCTTTATGCAGGGCTCTGGCAGTGCTCCTCCTTGCACAAAGCAGGAGGTAGTGGTCCTGCTGTTGTTGTTGTCCTCCTATGGCCTCCTCCACGTCTCCTGATGTACTGGTCTGTCTCCTGGTAGCGCCTCCGTGCTCTGGACACTACGCTGACAGACACTGCAAACCTTGCCACAGCTCGTATTGACGCACCATCCTGGATGAGCTGCACTACCTGAGACACTTGTGTGGGTTGTAGACTCCGTCTCAGGCTAGTACTAGAGTGAAGGCACGCCAGCATTCAGAAGTGACCGAAACCTCATCCAGAAAGCACTGGAACTGAGAAGTGGTCTGTGGTCAGCACCTGCAGAAGCTCTCCTTTATTGGGGGTCTCTTGTTAATTACCTATAATTTCCACCTGTTGTCTTTTCCGTTCACACAACAGCATGTGAACATGATCGTCAATCAGAGTTGCTTCCTCAGACTTTTTCCAAACATTTACAGAAATACTTAAACTCTACATAAACAGCAACTCTGAACCAAAAAATGAGTAAAGTAAAATAAACAGTTAAATAATAAAGGCCTATAGTTTTTATTAATATTTAGAATTTGTTTATATGTGTGTGTGTGTGTTTGTGTGTGTATGTTTATTTTAGTATTTTAATTTTAGTCAGGGTTATTATAGTTAACTAAAACCTAAATCCATAAAACATTTTTTATTACCTAACATTAAATACTGTTAACCTTAACTGATATAAAATGTTTTAAAATAAAAATACAAATTATTTTAGCTACTCGTCAAGCCAACCTTTCTCATTTTGATTTATTTTATCTTGATAATAGCTAAAAACAATAATGAATAACAAAACTCAAATAAAAATGAATGAAAAATATCAAAACATTTAAAAAGGAAAGTAAAAAAGCTAAACTTAACTAAAATTAATTAAATATAACTAAAATAAAAAAGAACAGAAATAAAAAAATGTAAAACTTGATACATGAAAATAAGAAATGTGGCTACTAGATGAAGAAAAAGTTGTAGCTTAGAATACATTTGTATTGAATGCTTATTTTGTTTTAAGGAATGGAATGTCTTTTTATTTTATGGTTTTAGTTTTAGTTTTAGTTAACCAGTAACCCTGGTTCACTGATTTATTTATGTTCTGTGTTTTAGGCGTGCCCTAATTAAATACCTTGGCATGGCAAGATTGTTGATGGAGCACATTTTATACACAAACTGAAAGTGTGTTTAAAATAATCATAATTGTTAAAGGAAATAAAATGAACAATAAGACGTCAAAGTTTATGTGAAGTTCTGGAACACAGACCTTCATGCAAAACACCTCTCTAGTCCTGCTCCATCATGTCTGTAATCGAATCTTACAGTATCATTGTGTTCAGGAGGATCTGTAGTACTCCTGCGTGACCTGGACATGATGAAAACAGGCAGAGTGAGTTCTCTGAGGTTTGTTCCTCTCTGGCAGTAGCTGCTCTCCTTTCAAACGTGGTTTTAATCTGTGCTTGTTATTCCCGCTGCGCTGGTTCACTGCTGAGTTTACAGCTCTGCCTGATGCACGGAAATCAGGAGTCTGTTACAAACTCAATTAGAGATCTTAATGAACAGACATTTGTGCACTAATTGACTTATTATTTCATTTTGCATTTTTATTGTCTTTCTCAAGGCTGTTCAGTATCAGGTCTATAACAAGCTGATTTCACTTCTAGTTCAGCCGTTACAGTGGAAACAGAAGGTGAAGTCAAGCAGTTCATCATCCATACCTACACAGATCCTGCATGCTGTGCACTTCATCCTTCAGCAGTAGTACGCTATCTGAACTCCGTGCCTGTTCAGGTAACAGACAGACTGATTTCAAGCTCATCCGTCATTGTCAGTGACTCACTGCCTCCCTCTGCTGGAGAAACATATTTAGAGAGATAAGAGTTTGTCTTATTTGTTTTGTCAGATTAAATGTGTTTAACTTCAGGCCTCACTTCGTTGTTTAGCTTGTTTTGATGGATGCTGTCTGTTAAAATCCATGGAATTCATTTCATTTAGTCATATGCATGGTTGATTTCTGTTCTCATGATAGTGTTGAGTGAAATAACACCCTTGTGTCCCGGCTCAGAGGAAGTGAGTGTGATATGAAGAGTTTGTGACAGACAGAAATAATAACTCAGAAATCAAATCCTCAATATTGGGCTTTAGGCTACAGTACAGTTCTTCTGTGTGATTTTTAAGATGATTAGTATAATATATTATAATTGCAAGCTTAAAATCTTGATCCTTAAAGGGGTCATGTAGTAATAGTACTAATTATACTAAAAACATGAATATTTAATATAATTTTAAGTTTAAAAAGTATTAAAGTAATATAAAAATATTTATGGTTTATTATTAGGTTTATTATAATAATAAATACTATTGTTATTTATTATTATTTGCTATTTGCAGAAACATGTATAATATTATTTATAAAAAACACATTATACATATGAAAATAATAATATCAACAACATAAAATGTACAATAAGTCATAATGAAAGTAGTAAATATGAAAATAATTAATATTACCAAAGTACTGACTTAGTAATATTAAATATGAAAAATATTATTATTACTGTTTATTATTTGTCATTATTATTTCCAACAATATTTATTACTTTATTTAATAAATTACACTTTCGTAAACATAAAAATAATGTAAAAAATATATAATGTTTAAAAATACATATTAAAATATTAACATAAATTACTTTATCTAAAAATGCATTATTATTTATTACTATTAATGTATCACAATAATACCAATAATTGTTTACATTTGATTAAAAACTTATTAAAATTAATATTAATCATACTATGTAGAATATCTAGAAGAATGAGTACAGATTTTATTGAGGGCCGGGGGGGGGGGGGGGGGGGGGGGGGCGGG
>JAUMHP010000082.1:16015811-16029781 GCA_032361065.1 Enteromius trimaculatus | reverse complement strand
ATATATATAATAAAGGCACCTAATTTCTAGTGATTATCATGGTTTTGATTATAGAGACTCTGCATTTAATCTCGTCATCAAAAAATAATAATAGACATGCTAGGCATTTTGCAAATGCAAATTTTATTCTAAATAAAAATACAGAAAAATACAATAAAAAGTTTATGTATTTACTGTAAAAAAATAATTGATTTAATGTGGATTTATTTGTACAGTAATTTCTAACGGAAAAGCTATGCATTTTTTCAGCTATGCCATGTCATTTCATTACTAAATAAATATATTATAAATAAAAAGATGAAGAGTTAAATCGCAAAAACGGATAACTTTTAAAAGTTTTCAAAATCCTTTTTTTTTAAATCTTTGCTTTCCAATTAATCTCAAAATGCAAGCTGGGTTATTTAAATTAGGTTAAAAAATACAGTTTACTAACACAATAAAACAATAAAAACATGATAACTGTAAACATCATTTTTGAAAATTTTTAAAAAACAAAGTTATCTGTTTTTGCTAATAAACTTAAGACATTTATTTGCTGTAATATGTAAGTAATTAACTTGTATATGTTTATATTAACTAATTATTTAAATTATAGTGAGATCTATTAATAATAGTAGTTTTTTTTATGACGACTCATCATGCTCTATAATATCAGATATATCTGTTAGATGTCAAATGATTATTCTGGATGCGTTTCCATTCATTCGGAGCGATTCTTTAGTGTGGTGGCACGTCGTCTCTCTCTCTCTCTGTCTCCTCCATCAATCACTTTGCTACCTTTCTATCTCTTTATCCCCCTGCTCTCTCTCTCTCTCTCTGTGTCTCTGGCTCCTCCTCCGTGTCTGGGTGAGTGGTTTAGATCAGGGATCAAGCGCTCAGGGACTGATGTCTCTGGCGTTTTATTGGCAGCGTCACAGGCGCTGATCACCAGAGCACTGATAGTTGAGCGCGTCTGAAGCCCTTTGAGCGCGTCTCTCCAGGGACCCTCGGCAGACCCATCTCACCCTCTCTCTCCATCAGCATGGAGCCGGGGTCGAGCTCCTGCCCGCGGGGTAAGTGCTCGGCGTCCTGGATTCGTGATGGCTGTGGATGTCAGAAGTGCTGCCTTTATTGTGTTTAACGCCATTGTTCTTACTTTAACTATCATTTTAAGAGGTGTTTTTATTCATTAAGTTGCGATCGTCTGTTGAGCTGGATATCATTTTTACTTCAACAAATGGACGACTGCACTTCTGGATCATCTCAGGTGGTTGCCGTTTTAATGTTGTCCACCATAGTATCCTTTTCTAAACTGACTATCAATGACCTTTTGAAAGCTGGCACTAGGTACTGTTTTTGCATTTAGTGTTTTAATCAAGAACGTAACCTGAAAAACTTCTCTAAAGCTACCAGTTGCATTGAGCTCGTCTTCATTCTTCATTGTGATATTGCTGTTCTGGAGCATCACTGGTATCTAAAATGAGATATTTTGCCGTTTTAATGTCAGCCAGAATAGCCTTTTCTGAATGGACTTAATTTGATCCTTTTGAAGGTGCTGGGATAGATCTCATTTCTTCAGTAGATGTACAATAACCCTTCTGGAAAACACCAAGTAGATATTCTTCTATTGTAATGTTGTCAGCCAGAGCATCTAAAATGACTTTAAGTGACTAGTTGCATTGAGATAGTAGTTAGTCATAGTTTTTACTTCAGTAGATGTGGAATTGCTTCATAATTGTAGCTTGAATTATATATTTTTGCATTTCAATGTCATCAGCCAGAATATAATCTAGATATTTTTCCATTTTAATGTTTTCAACCAGAGCATAGGCTTGTTTAAATCAACTTTAAGTGATTCTAAACTTTAAGTTTGGATTCTAAGTCAAAGTGTTAGTTGCGTTGAACTAGTCCTAGTTCATACTTTATTAGATATGAAATAGCTGTTCTTCAGTTTCCCGATCATCTAGAATGAGGCAGTTTTCCTCTTAAATGTTGTCACCCAGAGTATAAGCTTGTCTAAACCGACTTAAGCGATGTTCTGAGTGATGTGACCAGTTGCATTGAGCTAGTCTTTTTACAGTAACACATTACAATAAGTGTTACTGTTAAAAGATAAATATGATAATTATGTGTTATTTGATAACATTAGTTAATGTAAAAGCTAAAATGAACGATGCATTTATTATATAATTTATTATTTTTGTTAATGTTAGTTAATAATACAGTTGTTCAGTGTTTAATATTTGCTCAAACACAACTTGTGATTTTAATAATGCTTTAGTAAAGATTAACATTAACTAAGATTAATAAATGCTGTATTGTTCATTCTTACTTCGTTTACTAATGTTGTTAACCAATTTTAACTAATAAACCTTATTGTAAAGTCTTACCTTTTTACTTTAGTAGATGTTAATTTGAACTTTGCAGTTTGTCTGGAATGAGAATTGTTGATTTTTAAACTTTAGTAAACTTCTTAGTAATATTTAATTAAGGTTTAATACATAAAAACTACCTTAAAAGTTGTTTGAGTTTCTAGAAGATATTTTATCATTCAAATGTTGAGGATCAGAATACTGTAAACTGACTTTGACTGACGTTTTGAAGGACTTAAATAGTTGCTTCGAGCTAGTCTTAGTTCGTACATTATTAAACATGAAATTAGAGCCCGACCGATATATCAGGCCAATAATAGGCATTTTCCAAACTATCGGTATCGGCATTTACAATGACGGATAAATGAATATTTCAAAAATAAAATAAAAACAGACGAAACACCCTTACTGGTAACTTTAATTTGGTTGTTTTTATTGGGTTTTTGTTCAAAGGATTTTAAAGTTTCATATTTAAAGTTTCTATTTTTATACATTTTATTAATCAGAACTTTAATATTTTGATGTTCCTCTGTTCTGTTGTGACAATAAAAGAAAGACTTTTTAAAATGCATTGCCATGTAAGTTAAAACTCATTAATAACTACAAATAACTAATGTTAGGGAAATCTGTCAATGTTTTGTTGCGCGTTTCTGAAAAAAAAAAAAATCAGCCGATATATCGGAATATCGGATTTTAAAACCAACAAATATTTGTATCTGTATCGATCATAATCGATCTTCAAAATCCTTTATCGGTCGGGCTCTACATGAAATCACTGTTTAGGAACTTTATAAACATCCTGAATGAGAGATTTTAACCATTTTAATGTTGTAACCACAATATAGTCTTTCTAAATTGAGTGCAAGTGACTTTTGTGACTAGTTGCACTGAGCTAGTCTTATTTCCTAAATTAGTAGACATGGAATAGCTGTTGTTGGAAGTTTATAATCAGCCTAATGTATATGTCATTCAGAGTAATATATTTGTCATTCAGAATTTTACCATAACTTATCCTCTAAGTTCACTTAAAAGTGATTGTTTGAAGTTGCGACAAGTTGCATTCAAATTGTTTATTTTAAAGATGCTAAAGTTAATTCCTGGATTGTCTCAGGCAACTGAAACAATGCATTGTGGGTATAAAAGATTACGTTAGATACTAAGATAGTTTGGTGTTTTAATGTGAGTTAAGTCACATCTCTTCTAAGCTGACTTTAAGTCACTTTTTTAAGATTCGGAATCAACTTAAAAGAAAATAATGTTTATATTGATATAATTGTGTAACTTTGTTGTTTTAGGGATGTTAATCGATCTTTTCATGTGTTTGTTCATTCATTGCTTCAGTTTTCTTCCGCCTGGAGTCAAATGCCCATCCGTTTATTGATCATTTCTGCTTTCTGTTTTGCTCTGTCAGTCAGTGATTGATTGATTGATTATTTGACAGTCTGAATCTTGTAAGCTGAGTGTGATTCTAAAGGCCGTGTCCAGAGAGCAGCAGCTTCACTATCATCAGTTGTAGACGTTTATACGTGTGCTTAGTTACTTCGTCAGACTTTGGGCCTTCTAATTGCTTGACATCCGTGTTGGATAACTGGATTGGAGTAACTCTTTCTGCCAGCGTCTCTTGCACTGTCAGCCGGTGTAAAACAAGCTCTCGTAGGCTGCTTAAAGATCAGAACGAGAAAGAGCTTAGCCGATATAAATAGAGTATGTGGCCATTTATTACCATAGAGACCTGCTCTACCTGACATGCTAATTTCAACCTTTCTTGTGACAATAGCTTCGTGAGTCTTTTATAAAAGGGAGTCGTGAAGAAGGCTCTTAGTTTAAATGTTTGTAACTCCAGCTATTATGTACCTGGAAAGGAAGCAGTTAAGACGAATCGTTAATGTGTGAAGGGTAGGTCAAAGATGTGTTGGGATGCTCGTGTATCAGTGTTTCGTATGTGCATGGCCTCTCTGAATGTCAAGGTCTGCTGGGCTATAAATATGGAGCAGTTTCAGGTGGAGCTGTCGACTCTTTTGATGTTAAATACAGAAATCCTCAGCTGTATCTAAATAAGTCTATACTGAAGGTTTGATGAACTCAAAGGCTTGATGGTCAGCATTGTCTGGTGAAGACGTGAGACTTTGCTGTGTTGGTTTGTACTGGTGTTTTTTAGGTATTTTATTTGACATTTTTGTTCTGTTTCTTTTTATTTGATGTATTTTTTTTCTATTTTTCATTCTGTTTTATTTTATTCTGTTTTTTTATTTTATTAAACTTTTTTACATTTATTTAATTTTATTTTATTCAGTTTTACTTATTTTGTTTTGTTTTACATTTATTTTTTTTTACATTTTTATTTATTTTTTAATTTATTATTTATTTTAATTCACTTAAATTTGTTTGGTTAAATGTATTTTAATTTAATTTATTTTCATTTCAAATTTGTGTTTTAGTTAATTTCATTTATTTTGTTCTGTATTTTATTTATTTATTCCGTTTTTTGTTTTTGGTGAAAGACTTTTTTTCCCACCTGCTTTATATCCAGCAGGTGAAAATGCATTATGAAAATGTGCAGCTGATAATGTGTTAAATTAATGAGAGAGATGAACATCTATTCAAATCATGTGTCAACTGCTGCAGAACAACTTTGAGATTTATGCAGATCACTCCAGTGTTTGTGTGATATTAAAGACATGCTTTTGGCCGTCTATGGCATTGTCACTTGCAAAGAAGGGTCACTTTTATTAGGATCAGTTGACAATCCATCATTGTTGTCACCAGCAGTAACCGGTTTAGACTCAATGGTTTAGGAGTGTCAATGAGATTATTGCTATATTTGATCTTTAACTTCCTTGATGTCTACAATTAGAGTGTTTGTAAACACTGGGCTGAAGCTTCTCCTCTGTCATGCCTGGAAAAGGAATCGTCTTAAGCCAGGAACATACAGTGCAGTGCTGCTGATTGGATGAACTTGTGGGTAATTTTGTCTGGGACCATCAGAGCCGTCTGGTTGTTCCATGGTTGAGACTGATTGTAATAGAACTATAAAACCTCCCTGAGTTTCCAGTTGCTGTAGAGTTTATGGCTGCTTGGCATGGCACTTTTTCCAGCTTATGCAGCATTATTTAGATGGATAACAAGAATTTCACATATTTTGTCTTTCCCTGTGATCATGCAAATCTTGTTCTCCAGTAAAACTATCTGGAATTTTTTTTATTTTTTTTGCCCCTGGAGCCAAATGTCTATTCATATATTCCTGGTTTTCTGCTCTCTCATTCATTTCCCGGTGCATGTTTCTCTGGATGAAGCGAGAGCATCGTGCAGCATTTGAACATTTAGTCATTCTGAATGAATGACTGTGACGTCTGCCGTGATATAAGCATATCTGTAATCTAGGTCATTTTGATGAAAGTGGATCACGTCTCGTGAGATTTGGCATTACTGTATCAAGTGTGTGAAGTAATAGATGCACATGTGAGCGTACACAGTATAATACTAACAGTTCAACAGTTCAGGCCATCCAAGATGCAGATGAAGTTGGCTATATATAAACAAATTTGTAGAATTAAGTATTGCATCCCTTTCTCAGCAATGGATGTGAATGGGTGCCGTCAGAATGAGAGTCCAAACAGCTGATAAAAACATCACAATAACTAAAGTGGTGTGGATTATCGTGATGTTTTCATCATTCAGCCTTGCTGGAACATTCCCTGTTAGAGTTTCATCTGCAGAGCTTGATATCTTTTGGGTGTTTATACAGTAGTTGCTTTGATTCCTCATAGCTGTCATAGTTAAACACCTCAGCCGGTTCTTACCATCTCAGCCAGCGTGTTTTGCTCTGGCTCAACCAGAAGAAACATGATACTAAAATACCAGGGTTTCAATTCCAGTGATACACACTTAATGAATAAATATCTGTGTTGAAAGCGTGTTTTAAATGAGATGTGTTTGTGTGAAAATCATGCGTTCCTGTGTTTAGAGTGAGCGGTGACTTCATTGCATAAACGTGTGCACTAAACAGTTTGAACTGGTTTCAAACCAGTTTGTAAATGCACTATTGTTTCAGGCGGTATGAAAAATGACTTTAGAGCATCTTGTGGTTTCATTGCATAATCATACATTTATGCATTTTACTGCTGCTTTTATCCGAAAACAACAGAAGCAAGCCAACCATAACAATATACAACGGCAGTCTTATTAGACTTATTTGATGGATCTTTGAGCTGGAAAATGGTCATATTTGTAGCTTCCAAAAGCTTTTTTTTTTTTTTTTTTTTAGTTTGCCGTTAAGCATACTCTCGGACTTTTGTCGTTTCTAAAGTGAAACTGTTCAATTATATTGAATTCAGCATCTGCAGCATAACAAAAGTTTAATCAAGAAACTCCTGGAGCAGAAGGTCGTTCTAAATCTGAATTATATGCTGCGTTGAAATTATAGGTCTGAGGATATGAATAAAGCGATGTAATCTGAAAATAAATCCTATAGTGACGCAGCCCAGTCCAGATGTTTATTTAAATCACTGCAATTTAGCATCTATATATAATCAGAGAGCGAGCGAGTAATTGCATGTTTTCAGCTATACGTTTGAGCTTTTATAAGTGCTTTAGTGACAGGACACCATATGCCATCAGACCGAACATCACAGGGTTTGACCAGTGAAGCGGAGGACATTGATCACCATCATGCTCTAATTATAGGAAAATCATTACGTCTGTCCGGCGGCAGCGATAGGAAGTCTGCTTTTGCCCAATTTACCCAAGAGACTACACATAACATAACCATAAAGACCATAAACGCCTCGTACTTCTGTGAGCAAAGCACATTTTCGTGGCACATCTCCTGTAATCAGCTGTAATCATGCCTCTTTTCCTCTCTTTCTCTCTCCATCTGTCTGTCTAACACAGGTGATGGAAACCCAAGGGAAAGCAGCCCGTTCATCAATAACACAGATGATGATAAGGGAAATCTATACGATGGGAAAAACATGGCACTTTTTGAGGTATCTCTATGGTTCATTTCAGTATTACTGAATAATATATGTTTTTTGCATGTTTTTTGACTAACAGTTTGCTTTTATTTATTTATTGTATTATGGTATTTTTTAAATTTATTTGTAATTTATTTTTATTTGTCGATTTCCTTGCATTCATTGCAGTTTTGAACATTTATCCTCAGTTGTTAATTTCAGTAATTCATCTTGACAGTTTAATTAATTTATTTTTTCTCATTTTAAAACCAATTAATAGTATTTATAAACTAGAATTCTAATATAAATTCATAATAACTAATTACTATAATAATCATTTTATTAGTACAATAAATACCAAGTAAGTAATATAATAATATAACTAAAATATTTAATATATTTTGGCATTACAGTAATATGAATTTTAAAAAATATAATGCAATATATTAATAATTGCATATAAATATTAATATATTATTGACCTATAATGATGTAATTATGCAAAAATATTTAATAGCCCAATAAATAAATGAACAAGCAAAAATAGCATTCTTGTTCTATATGCAAAAATGTAATTTATTTTATTCTTTTGATTTAAGGGTGTAATATGAAGATGTTCTTAATAGGTTTTGTGATATTTATATTACTGCATTCAAGTCTGAACAAACCCACTGTGTTTATTTTCAAGCCATCATGGCTTTTCTCTAGTCTGTTTTCCACATTCTCATTTCATGTTTATGATCACAAATAAAGTAATTCATGGGCCTTGAAGTTTATTTCTGTAGAATTTCATGATTTGGGACAGACAGGGCTGTTATTACATCCTTGGATTTACACATGCGTGTATTTTTACTCAGGGATTTTACGAGACATTGTAGAGGTTGGAAATTCGTTGTTTGTGTTGTTGTGTGGGTTTGGGTGTGCTGCTTTGCAGTTGTTCATCAAACGCATGACCTTTTACCCTTTCAGGAGGAGATGGACAGCAATCCCATGGTGTCTTCTCTGCTCAGCAAACTGGCCAACTACACCAACCTCACGCAGGGCGTCCGGGAACACGAGGAGGCCGACGAGGAGGAAGGGGCCAAGAAGCCGACGGTCAAGGTAATGCACTGAGAACCGTCACACATATTTTGGCTTTAAAGGACAGACTGAACTCATTTAATCTCTAGACATGAAGACCTGAATGAGAGACGCACTCTGTACGTTTGAGCTTTGTGTCTGTTTACTCTAATCCAAAACAAATGGACATACATTCTCTACATTCTTTAGCCTTTGTTGAAAATATGACAGGAAATTAATACAGGTCAGATGGGTTGGAATGTCTGATTATGGAAACATGCTGGAAATGACCTGAACTTCTCTAAGTTACGTTGTTTCATTTCACCATTCAGGAAATGCAATAAACCTTAGTCTGAACCAGGGTTATTATACGAAAAATATAAGTGTGTGTGTGTGTGTGTGTGTGTGTGTGTGCGCATTGCTGTCGGGATGTTTCCTCATGATGTTCACTTGTTGCTGGGTGGTTCTGGGTAGTTGTGACCCATAAATCTCTCTTATTTCCTGTGTTGCGCAGTAGGAATCACGAGACGCATGCCTGTGGTTGCTCTCACAGACACAGCGTGGGTCCAACAAGCTCTAATAATCACGTTGGCATGCAGCATTGTTTTGCATTAGGACGATGAGAACTGGAGGGAGTGTACGAAACAGTCTTGTGAAGTAGGCCTCTGTTTCTTTATGCAAAATATGACAGTATTTTGTTTTTGGAGTTATATATATATCCCTGTCTGTTTTTGTCATATTCACTCTTACATAATGAACTAATAAAATAACAGTCTTCTCTGTTTTCTCTGAGTAAGGATTTAATAGAATTTCTGAAGAAAATAAAATATTTCACATGACCCACTATTATTGCAAAAATTGTAATAATGTATTATTGGACATGGATTTGTGTTGATCTCCGCACGCTCTCTGTCGTTCAGAGGCATCGCTGTCGTGAGCACACAGTATCTTCAGGGTGCTCTTCTGTCGTTGTCAGTGAGATCTGTCAGGAAAACAGGCCCCTGATGCTGTGTGTGTGTGATGCAGAGGATGAGGAGTGTGTGTGTGTGTGTGCTGGTAGTGTTGTGTTGATGGTTTAACCTCTGCTGACTTGCTGAACATCATTAGTCCTGTGTGACTGTAGAGATGCATAATAAATATTTAATGCAGTGTGCACTGCATGCTTTGTGCTCATTGTGAGTGATGATGATGATGATGTCTCTGGACGTTTAGCAGGGCAGAACCCAGTCAGAACTTGACATCTCTATTAACACATACAGCAGAGCGGGTAACTGTACAAACATGTGTTATGGTAGCGCTCACACACTCACACACACGTCTGTTCCAGAACATAAAGCTGAGATTACGTGTGATGCTCGTGTTTCATTTCTATTAGAATATATCATAAAACTGCTGCATGTGCTTTAAACTGTTCCTGCACTGCGCGTGCTGAGACCTGAGACTTGTGTTTGGGCGTTTGACGTGAAGATGTGATAAACACACACACACACACACACACACAGTATAGTAGTATAGAGGAGAGGAGTGTGAACTCTACCCATCTTCATCCCCTCGAGACCAGCCGCTGAGTCAGTCAGGGCCAGCGTGTGCAGCTGTGTTGAGGATGAAGAGTAAATGCCTGGTGAAAAGTAGAAATTGTTATTGAATGTTTCACACACATGGAAGTGGACTTCTTTCAGCAGACCACGGGACACGTGTCTGAACTACCCAAACAAAAAACACATGCAAAGAAGGACAAAGGAAACAAACAAGTACTGAAATAAGCAGCCTTGTTCACTGAAATACCGTCGTGTCATGATTTGGTGAAATACTTTTTGAACCCAAAATAGAGTTAAAATAAAGTGTTTTTGAAATGATTACTTTTAATGTTAACACAAAGTGCAGTTTATTAAATACTACGTTTTTATTACATCAGTCGCAAACTGAGACTCTAGAAAAAAACATTCTGCTTGGCAAAGCATTCAGATTGATATTAAACACATCCTTGAATACATAATTATTAATGCACTTATTTATTTGTAATTAATAAACAAATTGTGACTTGGTTGTGCCGTGTTTGTTTCTGTATAAAACGTTTCTGAACTTTAATATACTGACATGATGTGTCACTCCTATTAAAATCTGAAGTTAGAGTGAGAGTAGTGACACATAGTGAACATCATAGTTTGCATACTACATATGAATATGAATAATGGCCCAGTGTAGTAGCGGTTTTATTGCTTTGTGCAGCATGGTAAGCAGTAATAGTGAATGTTTCACCTACATAACGCACTCGCTGATACTAATTCTCTTATAATTTGGGGAAAAATAACTTGATTAAATGAGAGATCAAACACTTCACCGGGGGAATTCCTGCAAGAGCAAAGATTCTTTCTAAGCTCCTTAGGCTTTGCTGCTTTAAAGTGAAAGTAAATTTCATCCTGTACCATCCTTTATCGTCTTCTGAGGAATCTTCAGTGTTGATACGCACTGCATTGCACAGATTAAATGTGAGTCACAGCAGATTTGATCAGTTGAACGTGAATGCACAGGTCCTCTCTGTCTGAAACACTGCATGACCTCTCCATCTCCAAGCAGCCGCATTCCACAGGTATACTGCTGGTCGTCATAGCAACAGCCCATACTCCCGCATTGCTTTGCCCCTCGACTCTGCAGAGGTTCAGACTGCTCCGTTTGTGTGTGTAAAAGGAGAAATACGGCGGCGCTTGACCCTTTTGTCCTCTTTCTCTTCCTCCGAGGGCACGGGTTTCACTCATTTGTAATGCGCTGTGTGCTGCCTGACCTTTAGCATGTAGAGTCCGCTCCGTTCCCCACGGTTAATAACTAAACCATCACCCGAGCACCGTCCGCATTTATGACAGAGGAAGGGTTGTTGAAGAAATGCAAGGGGAAGAGCATTCGTCTTGTTTCAGTTGTGTTTACAGTGGCTGCCTTCACGTCTCAATATTAGCTACTTTTATTTGTCTGGCTGCGAATGCAGATTCACCTCCACCAATGTGAAGAAGTGTGACTTGTTAAAGAGACAGTGTTTCATTTGTTCTAGCTGGATGGTGCCTGCTTCTATTTAAAGGCTCCATGAAGTTACATTTGGTAGGTGGTGTATGTGCTACTCTATTAAAGGGCAGTTACCAGATGTATTATAAGTCTACGGTGTCTCCAGAATGTGTCTGTGACGTTTCAGCTCAAAGGACCCCACAGATCAGTTATTATATTATTTTGGAAATGCCTCTTCTGAGTGGAACGGGCTGTTTTAGTGCATGTCTCTTTAAATGCAAACGAGCTCCTCTCTTTAATTACCATGTCTGTCTAGCTGCAGCGAGTTTTAGAGCTGTATCGGTGAGAGCGCAGTGTGCTGCAACTTCAGAAAACATGCAAAACGCATCTGTCCCATGGCATGTGAGTACTAAACTTTAGTACTAAACCTGCTGCTTAAACTGTCAAGTACACGCAAGTTTATGCTAAAAATGGGAGTTACAAAAACACAGTCTGTTATGTCTGTGAAGGGAAACAGATCTGTGTGTTATGTGAGCTACTGCTGTCTACTCAGTCAATGACCCAAACAACGAAATAAAAGCTGATTCAAATGATCCTTTCAGAGAGAGACTGGAGTCAGCAACTCACTGATTCAGATGAACATGAAAAGGAGTACTCCGTACACTTAATGTAGTAATATGTTTAGTATGTCTCCTGATGTGTGTACCCCCACCGGCCGCTAACACACAGCTACAGGTTCAGTCCTAAAGCGGCAGTGACCCAGAAACTGGAGAGTCGCTGGCAGCGCAGTGTTTTCCAGACGGCCCCGTTACACCCTCGCTGATCTGAGATCTCACACACACACACACACACACAGAGCTCGAGGACATCCAGCAGCAGTGAAGAGTGCTGAGCTGAGGGTTTATTCATACGCTCGTCCTGAGAAGGAATAAGCAGCCTGTTTAAGCCATCCTGCCCCGCACAAACAGCCAAACAATTAGCCGGACAATGGCATCTTTATGTCCTTATAGCACAGAGGCTTTTTTTTTGCCCTTCCGGACTGGATCCCTGGGGTGGGGTGAGCAGCGAGACTCTTCATGCCTGCTGTGTCATGCATCGAATGAGAAGAACAGCCCAAAGCTCCCACGCGTTCCTCCCTGAAGTCCACTCAGTATACTGTTATAGCACTGGTGTTTCTAGAGCTTCAACAGCAAAGGGAGTGATGTAATGGAGTATAAATGTAATATAATTACAGTGTTCAGATGAGTGTGTGCGTGTGTGTTTCTCCTGCCTTGTATCAGCTAACATTTAGTCTATGCTGTTGTTTTTCTTTATTATCATTTTTAATGTAGATACAATTTAATGTCTACTTTAAAAATGTAAAGGAAAATGGAATTGGAGCTTAACAGCATTGATGCATTCACTGTATTTCTTTGCACTGGACACTGTTTGGAGGACAACATTGGGCAGGATGTGGTTAATAGGAAGTTAATAAATGAATCATTTTTTATATTTTTTATATTTTTTAGGTTTTAATGTACAGGGTGGGCCATTTATATGCATACACCTTAATAAAATGGCCACCATGGTCACCACCCATCTTGAAAAGTTTCCCCCTCACATATAACTAATGTGCCACAAACAGGAAGTTCATATCACCAACCATTCCCAGTTTATTAAGGTGTATCCATATAAATAGCCCACCCTGTATATAAAAACAAATACATAGTTGCATCCCTAGTGCAAAACTATTATTAATAATACATTTTTATTAATATTTAGGCCTAGTCATTTTCCAAATTATAGTTTTTAATATGTAAGCATTTTTAGATTGCTTCACCAAAATTCAGAAATGGGGATTAAAAAAAGAATGTACACAAATATGAAAGAAATGAACTGAGCGCAGTGAGCCGTGTGATGTTTGTCTTGTAAGAGACATTATAAGACAGATCTTATGGTTCTCAGGGTGTAAATGTCCCTGAGCTCTAGGTGATAAATATAGGTCAACAGAAGTGAAGTTTCCATCATTAAAAATAGATTTCCTCCAGATGATTCACACACGCTTATGATTCACTGAGTCCAGTGCAAACGGAGAAGTGCTGGCGTGTGTGTGTGGCCTTCAGCAGTGGTCTGAACATGAATGCTGACTGCTGGAGTATGCACTAGTGAGGATGATTTGGTGTATTTCACAGCTCTGTCTCCTTCTGTGTTCACGCAGCCGCAGAACTGGCCAGTACAATGTCCAGCGGGGGAAAGCGTCCGGAGCGGCTCCGGGCTCGAGCTCAGGGAAAGCACCGTACCAGCGCTGCAGCTCCCAGGACTCTCTGGACGAGCAGGCCATGGTGGACTACTTCAAAGAGGTGGAGATCATCCAGTGCAGCGGAGAAACGGAGACGCACGAGGACCTGCAGCTGAAGGTGGCTGATGGTAAGAAGAGCTTTGAAGTGCCCCTATTATGGGTAATGAAAGGCTTGTATTTTGGTTTTGGGAGTCCATGATGACATGCATGCAATGTACCGAAACACTTTCATTGTCTCATAATAAGCACTTGTATTTACCTTACCTGCTCAATCATTCCTCCTCTGCGTGACTCTAGTCTGCAGTGATTGGTGGATCGGTCTCGTGTTCATCATCA
>JAUMHP010000082.1:15961216-15972376 GCA_032361065.1 Enteromius trimaculatus | reverse complement strand
TATATTTTTTTTTTTTTTTTTTTAAAGATATATTTCATTCTCAGCATTACAGTGTGCATACTGTCCATCCTAAATCTTATGTGACATAAGTAATTTTTTAATACTATTTAGGGCAGATACACTAAATAAATAAATAATTTGTTTTATTATTAAAAAAAAAATAGCTTTTCTTATAGCTTTTTTTTAATCTACATTTGATAAACGCATTTTGTTGAAAGTTAATCAACTAGATTTGTTTTAATACAGCTTAAATAAATTGATTGAAAACACTTAAACTGAAAAATAAATAATAAATAGTACATTTCAAGCGTCCCCCCCAATTCTGTACTCTTTACCATTATAGCGTGGATAGTGTGCACATTGGGACGCAGAGATTGTTTTGAAACAGAGATGTTTTTTGGTAAAAGTTTGCCATCTGCTGGTATTTATAAGTACTGCACTGAAAGGAAACCTGCAGCTATTACTGTTAAGTGATGTGATCGTGTTCCTCCCTTCAAATAAAATTCTTTATCTTCTACCTCATTTGTCTTCAAAATTGCAAGAAAATGTAATAAAATGAGTAACATTGAATTTGAAACATATTCATATTTTTTTTTGTTTTTTTTTTGAGTATATTTCTAAAGACTTGCAAAGCTAAAATGTCTTTATGCAATTTCTTTTATGCAAGTTTTGTTTCAATATAATACACGTCTAACTTTCTCTCTCTGTCCCTCTTCTAGGTATTGGCAAAAACGTAATATGCGACCGAACGGCGACGCCGCTGGATGCCTTCCGTATGATGTCGGCGGCCCAGTACTACCCGAAGCTGCTAAGCATCATGGGTAACGTGCTGCGCTTCCTCCCCGCCTTCGTCCGCATGAAGGAGCTGATGGAGGAGGGTTATGTGGGCGAGCTGCTGGTCTGCGAGGCGCAGGTTCACGGCGGGAGCCTCCTCGGGAAGAAGTACAACTGGAGCTGCGATGACCTGATGGGAGGAGGCGGGCTGCATTCGGTCGGGAGCTACATCATCGATTTGCTGACGTTTCTGACTGGGCGGCGTGCGGCGAAAGTGCATGGCTTCCTCAAGACGTTCGTAAAGCAGACAGACCACATCCGCGGGATCCGACAAATCACCAGCGACGACTTCTGCACCTTTCAGATGGTGCTCGAAGGAGGCGCTTGCTGCACGGTTACGCTCAATTTCAACGTCCCGGGTGAGTTTCAGCAGGAGGTTGTGATCGTAGGAACGTCTGGAAGGTTAAAAGTTTGCGGGACGGATTTGTACGGACAGAAAAACGGCGGGGAAAACGGACAGGAGCTCCTCCTGAAAGACAGCACGCCTGTCGGAAACGCGTCTCTACCGGATAAAGCGTTCCGGGATATCCCGTCTCCGTATCTCACCGGCACCATCTGCATGGTTCAAGCCGTACGGCAGGCCTTCCAGGATCAAGACGACCGGCGAACGTGGGACGGACGGCCGCTGACGATGGCCGCGACTTTTGAGGACTGTCTATACGCGCTTTGCGTCGTGGACATGATCAAGAAATCCAATCAGTGCGGTGAGTGGCAGAACATCGTAGTGATGACGGAGGAACCGGAAGTCAGTCCTGCGTACCTGATCAGCGAGGCAATGCGACGCAGCCGGATGTCGCTGTACTGCTAACGTAGAGCTGGACAATACTGGCAAAATTTATATCGCGATATATCTCTTTATTTCGATCGATATGATATAAGAGGACACACAGTACTTTTCGTTCATACGCATGCAACTTCCATTCAAACGCATGCAAATGGACCGGAAACGGAACCACGTGCGCAAAGATTCGCAATTTCATTGCGTTCCCAAGTTCAGTTCACATCTTGTGATACCGAACGAAACAATTCCGCATGCTCAAAATCTCAAAGTGTAATTATGGCTTTAATTCCAGTATTTATATAAATAACTAAAGCTGCACGATTAAACGCTAAAAGATTGCGATCTTAGTTCGAACACCCATGCAATCCCATTTTTAAATGGCCTGTGTCTGTTAAACCTTAAATATTCATGCAGAATAAAAATACAGGAATGAAAGATTATAGTTCAGTGTTTATAAACACTGACGATATTAAAAAGCAAAATAGCGCTTTAATAAAAATAACGTTTGTGTCGATTGCATTGTAGCGAAATTTGACTGTTAAAAAAATTTAAATTTCACTGAATCATTCATTCAAGAGATTCGTTCAAAAGCACATTAAATCATTCATTGAAACCACTTTTTCATAATTTTAACATTACAAATTAGTGCATTAAGTATATTTTAAATGCATACAATTCTTAATTAATTTTAATTAATTAAACTCTTTTTAAACTGGATGTCTGTACCTGCAAACTTCTAAAAAGTGAAACCTCCTCCTGTAAAACAATAGCATATTTTAAAAAGTAAAAGTATGGTACAAATAAATTTAATGTTCACCTTTTATTTGTATTCCACCCTTATACACACAAGAAATGTGTAGTCGCTATCAAACGTAGGACTCTCAGACTAGAAAACTGAAAAAAAGAGAAGACATATGATGCTGGAGACAGACTTATGCAAATTCAAGCAAGTTCATTCTCTGCCAACAGTAGGCGGTTTTTTGCAACGCATATGATCGTTATCGAAAAATTATATTGCGATATATATTGGTACTGAATTATTGTCCAGCCCTGTGTGGCGTGTGAGCGATCGTGCATGCATATGGATGCATTTGGAAAACTTGGAGGAGTACATGGAACTGAAGGAAACGTGCGTTTATGCCTCATGCACAGAGTTCGGCTTGTGTTTTAATGCATTAAAACATTGGCTGCTGGGAGTTTTGTGTCAAGTATGCAATAAATCTGCTTTCGGATGAAACAACAGCCACGCTTTGCTGAAATGCCTTTGTACTTGAGACATGTTTGTAGTTACTGCAAAGAACGAAGATGCAGTTTGACTTTGGTTTGCAGGATTTTTTTCAACGTTGTCTATCTGTGCAACCCAGACAAGGTCGTCTACCGATGCAGAACCTGTCAGCACGTGTTTGCATGCAAGCGTTTAATGCGAACATAGACTCCTGCATCAAACCATGCCTGCAAATGCATGAAATCTCCACTCACACTGTAAACAACAGGATTTCGCTGTGTATTATGAAGTAGTTCTGGACAAACGCAAAGAGTATCAGATGTTTCTGCTTTGTTCGTACTGTTATATTTAAAATCCCATGTTTGTGTGCATTTTAACCGGTATCTTGATTGTTATGGCTGTAGATGTGGTCCTTCATTTTCCACCTGAAAGATTTTGAATTGTAAATCTGCCAAATAAGAAATGGCAAATGTCACATTAACTGTCAGTGGTTCTCAGCTGGTTTTGCTTTAGAGTCCGGATTTTAGATTAGACATCATGTGGTGACCCAAAAAATTTAATATTAAAATAAAATATCTTTCAAATGGAACACTGAAATGATATTATACAATACAGGTCAAAAGTTTTGAGTATGTTTGAGGCTTTTAATACCTATTATGATTAATTGAGCACCAATAATGATTGAGCAATAATGAGTTTAGAAAGATTTCTGAAGGATCATGTGACACAAGACAATTCAGCTTTGCATTACAGGAATAAATTGCATCTTACAATATATTCAAATAGATATCGGTGCATTGACATTGTAATAATATTAATAAATAAATTAACAAATATAGCTTTGGTGAGCAGAAGAGACTAAGAGCATTTCAAAATCTTGATTATTCCAAACTTTTGACTAGTAGTGTATATAATATTAATATATTATCAATTTAACATGAGCATGAGCTGTTTAGTCCCAGATATATGCAAAGTTAATAACCTGATAAACTGAATAGGAAAACAATTTTGTAAATGCTCAAATAATCGTAGAAATCTTAGATAAACAAACATTTGACTACCAAATGTACTTTTTTTCAAGGTTGTGGTGTCAAGCAAACTTTTTTTGTTTAATTTGATTGTCTTCTACCAAATAACAGATGAATTGCATTTTAATTCTTATTTTCCCCTTGAATATCAAATTGCAAAACAGTTGAGGACCGCTGCTGAAGACTGTTGCAGAGCGTTGCACTTCTTTGAGGGCTAGTAAATGCCTTTTGAAGCCTGAAAAATGTAAACCAAAATGTTTCAGACACGCTAAAGGTGCTAGAGGTCTTTCAGTCTGAAGATGTATTGGTGTATATCTAGTTTAGGGGATATAATTCATATTTAAATGCAGTTGTCACTACTGAAACTTTGCAGTGTGTGTGTGTGTGTGTGACTGGAGAGTAGGAAACGTTTTAAAAGCTGATTTATGTGTTTGGCTAAGCTCAGTTCTGCAGTGTTTTATTTGTCTGTATGCATGCACTGAAGACAGGTGTATCGGCGGACGTCCATCACTGTGCAACTTCTCGCTTGATATCAGCCTCGTGATGAAAGCCTGGAGAGTCCAATCATGTGGCTGTGTTTTTATTTGTATTTTATGCTGCTTGGAGAAACACCTGCTGTACATTACTGGAAACATGCTCTGTGTAGTTTATAAATCCTATTTATTACTTATTCAGAGTGTTTCATATCAAATCAGGAAGTGCGTGTACTGTGAGACAGGAAATAGAGGCCTTTGCTTGTGCGTTTCTACAGGAAGTGTGATGTCACAGTTTAAAAGTCCCAAACTAAACCCGGTTTCCCTCACAAATGTGATTCATCACACTGTCGCCACTCAACTGGAACCAACCCTTGGTCAAGGAAATGGAAATGCATCTATGAGGAAAAATCATCTCTGTGGGACAATATTTTACCTGTTTCACCACTTAGAGACAGAAGCAGCTTGTTAAGGCTACTAAATGCAATATTTCTAAAAAGTTATGTAGTAATAAAGTGATCGAAGTCAAAGCCACACAGAGTCATGTTTGCATTATGAGCCGTGGACATCCTCATGAAAATTATGGTATTTATGACTACTCTGTAAGCTACACTGTATGGAAGCCCAATTCTGCAATGAAACAAAACAGCCATAAAAAGTGACAAAAAATTATGAGATACAAAAATGAGATAATTCTGAAGATGAAAACTGACATCAAATTATTTCAAACTAATTAGATACTTGTGAGATGATAGGTCATCATTATAAATTATTACAGAGCCAATTATGAGATAATGTCAAAAATTATGACAAAAATATTTAATGCCTATCTCAATTTCAACGTTTTTATAATTTATATATCATATTTAGGTAATATTTTAGAATCAATATTTTATAACCTTAAACATTAATGATATCATAATTTTAATGTTTTCATCATAATTACTTTCTGTCTCATACTTTAGATCTACTATATCACTTTTGATTTTTGTCGACTATCAAAATTTCGACATCATTTTTATCTCATAATTTTTTTTGTCTATTCATGTCATACTTTCAACTCAGTATTTCATAGTTTTGAATGTTTATGTCATAATTCAACAATATTGTGATATCATAAACATCTCATACTTAACATTCAGTAGTTATTAACACACAAGTTAATGTCCATTTATAATTTTTGTCATAGTTTGGATATAATTTTGGATTTTTGTCATAATTATAACCCCAGTAATTATTCTTCTAAACATGTTTATACAAACTGAACTATGACCTAATCCTGGTTTAGTCTAAGCCCTGTCTGTGAAACTGGTCCCTTTATCTCATTATTTTGACTATAAATAAACTCATAATTTTACCTTTGACTTTTTTTCCCCTCCAACTTTTAAAAGTATGATTATTTTTCTCATGTGGTGGAAAAGGCCCAGAAATTGTCCCTCCAGAGATGATTTTTCTATGATGCGAGATATCAAGGCTGCATCATAAATAGGGCTTAATTTGTATTGCTTTAAATAGCTATGCTGTTGTTACCCTGACACTGATATAGTTTCAGAGAGTCAGTCGAGAATGCTGTTGTAATGTCATTTTTCAGATGTGAGAAATCCTCCCTGATTTAACAGGATCACACTGGAGTAAAGTGCTGACTACCGTAAGCTTGAACTTACCTGTTTATGAACGAAACTCAATGATAATTCATCTGGTTTGAACCTGTGAAAAACAAAAACTGGAAATGTTTCAATGTAAGACTGCGCTTTTTCCTCTGTGTTTGTGAATATGTACTGTATACTCTTCCTGCTGGGCAGCATGTGTGTGTGTGTGTGTGTGTGTCTGATGGAGACTGATTAAAGAAGGGATTCAGCAGAAAAAAAGCCTCTTTGGTCCATTATTATATGTCCACATTTAGTGCCACTGACCATTCGTCTTGAAGTGTCTTATGCGTCACCATTTATAAAATGTAAAAAATGTTTTCTTGTGTATGCACATGTTAAGAGAATGTGAAAATTTTATATTTTTGCACACATTATGAGAAAGTTACTTTTAAAAGTTTGAAAACCAGCAGTAACATTTAGGTATGTCTACATGTTCTATACTAACGTTTGGACAACATTTTTAAAGACCAAGGGCCTTAATTATAAAATCTTAGCAGAAACTATCCTAAATTTGATCTTCCGATCATCTCTGGAATATGTGTACGTTTGATTCATAGCATGCATGTACAGTACAAACAGACAATGCACGTCTAAACTCTTTTAGATGTGAAATCTATCACGAACAATGGTGAACTGGTGCTAATAGTTTCAGCTCTCTGCCTTTCTAATGACTCCTAATTACAAATCACCAATCATCATAATTTAGAGCAGCTGGCTGCAAAAAGCTTACATTTTCAAAAAACTATACTCCGACAATGAAAAGTGCTTATGTCTGCTCAGACCCTGGCGTGACACGAAGCACTTTTCCAAGTCATTATCTGAATGTTCCTGTTATTTGTACTTGAAAGATCTATTGTAAGAAATGTTTTTGCAATCTTTAAATATCGCTCTAATCATAACAAGAAAGCCAAACATTCTTAAAAATAAATGGCTACAGCCGTTTTTTTAGGTGTAAATGTTAGTAAAATGTTGTCAGAAACGATTTTTTCTACCTTAAAATGAGCTACTAATCACGACAAGAAAACTGAACATATCAACATTTCAAAACAATGTTCCCTCATCGTTCTTATAACCTAAACATGTGAAGTGGATTATGATCACCGAAGCACCGAAAGACTGCACGAATCACACATTTAGTTTGTGAACGCTGCCCATCTTCTGTGATATGTGCCAAATGTTAAGGAATACGGTTCATTTTGATGCTCTATGGGTGGTTTTGCATATATTTATTGTACTATATGTATATCGTGGACACATGGACTCGTGAATATAATATAAGGGATTGACGCCTATTTATCAGTCAGAGAATGTACTGTACTATTACACTATTTTTAAAAAACAATGATAGATGTAATATTTTTAGATACTACTAGATTTATTTGAATCTATAATTAAAGCAAAGCTTTAAACTTCTGCAGTTTGTAATGAAACAGGCCTTCTTTGTTGTTTAATGTTTAGCAGGAGGTAAAGTTATGTAGTAATAAAGTGATCGATGTCAAAGCCACACAGAGTCATGTTTGCATTATGAGCCGTGGACATCCTCATGATAATTATGGTATTTATGACTACTCTGTAAGCTACACTGTATGGAAGCCCAATTCTGCAATGAAACAAAACAGCCATAAAAAGTGACAAAAAATTATGAGATACAAAAATGAATTTGAATCTATAATTAAACAGTTCTAAAAGGAAACATTGTTTTATTATATATATATATATATATGTATATATATGTATGTGTGTGTGTGTGTGTGTGTGTGTAAGGAATAATTGACTCCAGTCAATTTCCACTTATACTACGGTTGATATATTTCAAGATATTTGTCTGTTTTATTTATAATTAAAACACTATTGTGAGTAGGAGTATTTCTTCTTTTTGTTCCCCATAAAAAAAAAAAGGACCGGATATATGAAGTTTAATTTTAAACGTGTTTAAACTTAAACTGGAAATTAGGTGCTGGGCGTCTGGTCATTATACATTACCATCACTCTATCATGTTCAGTGCTTTGCTACAATCTGTATTGTTAAATAAAAGTGACTTGAGTGACTTGTATACGTGCTTTAAGCGTTTAGTGAGAGACAGTGATGTTTCCGTGACTGAATATATCATTTTATATTTTTTGAACAACGCTACTCCTGGATGTATATAAGATGGAGCTTCCTGATGCTGAAGATACAGAAAGCGAGGATCAACATGCCACGTGCAGAAAATTACAGACAATGAACAAGAGACAAGAGTTTGCTGAAAGTAGCAGACACAGAAGAAGACTGAGGTGCAACCAGAGCTGAGGCCAATGGAGGCGGAATCAAGCACAACAGCACACAAGGGACAATACAGAGACACCTAGTGGTATGTTTAACTTTGCAAAACAGGAAGAGATACAAAGTTGGAGAGTTAACCAAATCTTTGAGGAAGTGAAGGATGAGGGACTACAGTGCATTTCAACTACTGTAGGTGGGTTTGTACTGTACCTGCAAAGAGACAATCAAAGGGATTGTCCCCAAAGCTTGTCTTGTTGGTAGAGGTTTTGAAGAACTAGAGATGCCAGAAGTCAAAAGGACAAAATAAACTTTGGAATAGCACAGGAGACACTTCAACACACAGTAGCATGACAACAGTTTGGACAGTTTTGGACATCTTGTTATGGGGCTTTTCTGCTTAAATGTCCTATATTTCTTCATCCTAATGTTGTTTAATATTTTAAATCCTTTTGAAGGAAATCTAAATCTCAATTATCTAAGAATGTTCATATTTGTATTGGAAAAAAACAAGACAACAAAAAAAAAGTCCTTTGTGCAGTGTGTATATTAGGACTTCTGGTGGTAGATGTGAATGAACATCACAAGATTGAAAGAAAATAATTATACTGAGAAGTTGAATAAAGTAGTGAAATAAAGCGCAGAAACCCATGTCTAATATCTTTATTTATAATAAAAGCAATCCCCAAACACACCAAAATAACCTGCAGTAACCCATCATGAAAATTACAATTAGAAATAATATGAAGCTACAAAAATGTAGTCACAGTTTTAAAGATGAGTTATATTTCCCTTAACTATAGCAAATATCACAGTCTTTTTAAAGTAAATAAAACAATATGCAATCAGCAACAAATAAAAGGCCACACAGGTGGAAAAAAAAAGAGAGAAGAGTGAGCAACAAGCTCTTAAAGCAATGCATTTTCCAAAGACATCGTGATTTTTAAACTGTATTTTCATCCTAACTACACAAAAAAACTTTTTGCATTTTTTTATATTTTCAAAAAAACATCAATGGTTTATCAGCTATTTTTCCCATGGGGACCAAAAATCTCTTCACAAGGTTAAAAATATCAGTTTTTACTCTCGCTATGAGGACATTTGATTTCACAAGAACGGATTTCATCCTCTTCTCTTGAATCCTAATCTAGTCTAATAAACATTGTATTTTACAAATATTGTTGTCTCTTTGACAGATTGCTTTTGTTCCTCTTTTGTAGGGTGTTTTCAATAGAAGCATCTACTAAATGCATAACAATTTTTTTGGTGTAGTTAGCAGGCCACATCATAGAGATTCAGTTGTTGTTTCTGTAAAAAAAAAATTGATTTAAATATAAGTCATACTAAGAACATTAAAGAGATAGTTCACCTTAAAATGAAAGTGTGTGGAGCACATTTTATAACAGATGGATGCTTTATTTTGGTTCAAAAGCTTTGAGGAGCCAGGACATTTTTAATAGAATTTGTCAGAAAAACATTTGGCTCAAGGGTGAGTAAATCATTGGGTAATGATTATACAGTATTTGGTTGAAATACTATCCCTTTAAATATAAATCATACTAATTTGTGAGAAACATTAATGACAATAAATGTAACTGGTTGAGCTTTAAGCTGTTTTTACAAACCCAGATTTTCCTTCAAGGATCCTTGTTTAACCGTGTCACATTCCAGTGGACCAGGTCTTGAAATTTTTCAGTAAAACTATCCTTCAGCTGAAAGACAGAACAGAACATTTAGTTCATTTCAGTTTATTTCAGAACTGTTTTTCTTTTTGGATTTAGAATTTAAGATAAAAAGTTTAAAAATATAAATGTTTAATAATGAAAATAATTATGATTCACTTTTAATTAATCAAATGACTGCAAATGTTATTAAATCTTCATCTTTATTCATTCGTTACTGTAAAGGTGTAGTCATCAAACACTTCTTCACCGTTCTAAGCAGATCCTTCTGAGTTGTATCATTGGCACACAGAAGTGAGGTTACAGAGGAACACAACATCATGAGAGTCAGTGTCCTCTTCACAGGCTCTGAACATAAAGAAAGATAACTTTAAATGCCTTTGTTTAAAAATATTCAAAATACTCATTTTTGCAGACTTGCCAGACTTTCATAATCATTAAATGCAATGGATGTAAATAACAAAGTCAAAATATTTGCCTCATAAAGAAATAAAAGTAGTGTCTTCACCTGTGTATGCACGAGCATTGGCCGGCTCACTTGTCGAATTTCCTACCACAGCTCTGACGTAAAAGTCATATTTTGTTCCTGAACTTACATTATAAAAGGTGAGTTTTGTCTCATTTGTATTTGTGCTGTCATGTTCATTCCAGAAAGAATTATTATATATCACGTTATAGTTAATATTGGCACCCTCTGACGCAGCTGGAGGTTTCCAGGTTAAGACTATGGTAGTTTTGTTAGGAGTGGCTGTTACATCTCTAGGTGTAGCTGGTGCTGTGAATAAAGATGTTATACAGCCGAGCTTAAAAATGATGAAGACAGTGATTTAATCCACACGACAAATGATTTGAAAAATAGTGAGTGCAATATAAATAATTACTCACAGGTGTAGGCTTCCTTTACAGCAGATTTACTTTTCAGGTTACCATTACAAGTGATAACTGAAACAGTGTAATACACTCCTGCCTTCAGACCAGTGAAATTGTAATTTCTGACTGTAATATTATAATATGGCTTGAAATAGTCGTATGCAGTTGTACTAATATTCACATTAAAGGTTTCATAGTGCCCTTTTTCTAATGTCCACGAGGCCTCAATGGTATCCGAGCTGTGTGAGATCAAAGTGAGGACCACAGTATTGGGTACTGGATGAAGAGAAGAGAAGAGAAGAGAAGAGAAGAGAAGAGAAGAGAAGAGAAGAGAAGAGAAGAGAAGAGAAGAGAAGAG
>JAUMHP010000082.1:15932110-15945364 GCA_032361065.1 Enteromius trimaculatus | reverse complement strand
CTGAAGCTGACAGAGCAGTCTATGCTGGCTGTGCACAGAGACTAGAAAGAGAGGCAATTCTACCTCTGCAAGAACAGGCTGGCGCTGACCACTCACGACCTTCAAATAAGCTACGTAAGGGGTGTAACATTTCCATCCCACTGAAAGATTATGTGTATCTATAGTCAGATTCAATCAGCTGCAGCCAACTGTATTTTAACTGGCCTTTTAGGTCAACATCAGGTTAATGTATCATGGGTTCTCCAAGATCATCAAAGGTTACACTCTCTTTGGCTCTCGTGGGGTGTCATTTGTATTGTCTGTAGCACATTTGTCACCAGGTATAAAGGTCTGGTCTCACAGACAGTTTCTGGGTTCAGATTGTTTGAAGGAGACATGCTAACATCGCTGCTGAAGAACTGCTACCTTCAATAAATTCTACTCCCTCACAAGAGCAAAACTACTGCTCAGTCATATACAGCAAAATCTAATAACGATTTGCCTTACACCAAATACAAAAAACAATGTTCAACATCATATGACCCCTTTACATTTTTTTCCATGTGTACCTCTCTGTAGATTGCCGATGGCCTCTTCATAATTCTCCAGCTCCAGCTGACACTGGCCCAGGAAAAAGTGGGCCTTCACTGATTGGCTGTCGAGCTCGAGGGCGTGTTTACAGTCGGCCAGCGCCTTGTCGTACTGCTGCAGCTTCACGTAGCAGAGCGCTCTGTTAGTGTAGTACACGGCCACTGACGGGTTACGATTCTACACACAACACAGAGGAACACAGCACAACACTCATCATTCCTACAAAAATCATGTGTGTTTGGAGAATATCTTGATAACTTGAGCTGAACGTCAAACATGCAGGTCAATTTCCTCTAATCTGAGCACAGTTGAGCTGCTTCATAACTTAAACGCTTCAAAAATTTAATGCAAAGCATCTTTTGTAACATTAGAAATGCCTTTGCTGTAACTTTTGATAACGCATCCTTACTAAATAAAAATATGAATTTATTAACAAATACATAGATGAAATTAACCAATGACAGACGAAGCAGAACCCCTGTAAAAGAGGTTTAACTGAAAGCTAAATTTAGTCTATGACTTAAATGCAGGCAAACTCATATTTGCATATTCAAAGAACATGCTTTATGTGCATATGCATTTCAAAAGATTTATTTTTCTTCAAAAGTGACCCTGGACCATGAAACATAATTTGAAAGCTGAACAAATGCGCTTTTCGTTGATGTATGGTTTAAGACAGGGCAATATTTGCCTGAGATACAACTACTTGAAAATCTGGAATTTGAGGGTGCAAAAAATATTCAAAGTTGCCCAAATGATGTTCTTAGCAATGCATAATACGTTTGTATTCATATTTACAATAGGAATTTTACAGAACATGACCTTGACTTGATATCCTAATCGTGATTGTTGGCATAAAAGAAAAACAAGATCATTTTGACCCATACAATATATTGTTGGCTATTACTCATGACCGGGTCACAGACTTCCCTCCACTCACAATGGCTTTGCTGTAGCAGGTGGCAGCCTCCTGGTACTTGCGGCTGAGGAAAAGGCGGTTGCCCTGCTCCTTGAGCTCCTGTGCGGAGGAGCTTTTTTCGGGGCTGCTTGCCATCTTCTCCACAGGCTCTGCGGTGGCCGCTCCCCCCTGCTTACCGATCCTGTTCCCCGTCTCTTCGGTGAGCACCGGCCTGTCCCGGGGACCCAGATACCTGCCTGGAGCAAACCTCTATCACTGCAGGGACACAACACACACATCAACTGCAGTAACGCAATTCACACTTAATAAAACACATCCTATATCAGGGATACAATAACACACACTACATGCACACAGACTGCATTTACACTCATATATAGACTACATAAAGCACATAACACACACATCTGGGCTCTGACCAGCCCCTGACAGCTGTGACAGATGATTTAAACTTCTTCAGCAGCGCAGTGAATATAAAACTCAAGCCGTTAGACCAAAAGCGAGACTGAATCAACAAAATCGAGTCAAAATAATACTTAAATCTAAACTTATGATGATTAGAGGAGAAGCTCTACAGAATGACATGTGACAGACACATCTGTCCTCAGTACGTCTACATGCGCTTTAATTAGTTTAATAAAGCCCATTTGACGTTACCCTTCCATATTTTAAAAGTAAAATGAGGATTTTTTTACGCGTACCGGGTTTGAGTGCTGGACTGACGCCTGTGGTTAGCAACCCGGTCGCGACACTGGTGCTTTTATGATCACTTTTTGATCCCTTTTTCCGATTGAAACGCTTCCAAACTCATAGTTCGCCACGATCATGACATTAAGATGACAAATCTCCGACGTTTTCATCGGCGATCGCTAAAAACACGACATTTTACTCGCGGGTGTGAGACGCTAGCATCATGTTTCGGTTGTTTTGACTGTGCCGTCACGGTGACGTTGCCGGAGGTGACGATCTACAGCCCGTTGCCAACGTAATGACGCCATCTGTCGGCGACGTACAGAAACTGAACATTAGTGATGACCAAAAGGCAAAACGTAATCTATATAATTTTATTTTTGTAATATTATTATTTTACCTATAATAAATTTGTATTAATATACAATAACTTATAGATTTGGTTTCTTATTAAAAACAATTCAGTGTAGTCCAGTTATATGAATCCCCTGGCATGAACTGGAAAAAATATTGTTACATATTAGATCAATTTAACTAACAAGAGAGTATTCTTTTTTCCAAAAACATCAGAATTGCATTCAATTATATCTTCTCTATTTAATTTTCTACATAATAGGTGGTTTTATTAACATATTTCTAAATATTCACTGCACAGCAAATTTACAGGTTAAAAGGAATAAATAAAACAGGTTCAATATTAAACACAAATACACAAACTGAATATTCAAGTTCCCTCATTAATGACAAACACCATTTAAAGTCATAAAACCATTTAATGCACTTTGATAAGGACAACATGAAATCAAAACAGCCTTATAAAAGATCATGTACATCGTAAATCTGAAACAATATGCCATGACGGATTCACTCGTTTAGATTTATTAAACTCCTATGCCTCTGCTACAGATACACAGAGAGTCACTCTGTCTCTATGGGGGAATACTGCAGCTAAATTTAAAGATAAGGGTGTTTAAACCGAATTCAGAACAGCCTTCAGCAAAACATGCACACATCCACTCAGGACAAACACTACTAAATAAAATCCCAATCGCCAAAAAATTATGGAGGGGCAAAAACAGAAAGAAAAAAAAAGTCGTAGTACACACAATCTCCACACACTACTATCATTTCAACATATGACAGTGAATCCGACAGGTTTAAGTCTCACTGGACTGAGAAGACTACAAAGACTGAATGAAACAGGGCGTGGGCAGTTTACTACGGACGAAGCAACCATGATAAATAAAAAAGTGGGTATATGTATGAGCGTGTTAGTTATGGTAGAGTGAGATGATTCAGATCTCTCCAGCTTCTCTGTCATCGTGACGGCGAGACTCCGTCCTCCCGTTAAGCCCGTCTGCTCTCCGCTCGGATGAACTGCGCTTGCTGTCCCTCTCGCGATCACGGTCCCGTGAAGACCTAGACACACAATCTACTGTTACCACAAGATCATGGAGGGTTTGTTTGAGTTTTAAAGTCCTTCTTGTCTAGTTTCTATATTACTTATAATTTTTAGAAACTATATAAAAAAAAAACAAAAAAAAAAACACAATTCAGGCTTTTAAAGCTTTATATAAATGAGAGGAAGAGCAATAATTGTTCTTACTTGTGTGAGTGTTCTCTGCTGTGGCGCGAGCGGGATGTGGATCGAGAGCGGTGCCGCCGGCGTCTGTCGCGCTCTTTGGAGCGAGAGCGGGAACGGCGCTTCTCTCGTGATGCGGAACGGGAACGTCGGCGTCTGCGTTCACGATCGCGCTCACGAGAGCGAGACCTAGCAACACAAAACAAAAACCACATGAACAACTGCTGCATGCATGAGATTATAAAACATCCAATGCTACAATAAAAGCCTGCATTCTAATAAGATATGGATTTAATTCGGATTTAGGCTGTACACTTTTTGTTTGTACACCCTAACATTTCCATGACTGTCGAAGCTATTATTCTTAAGTAGCACTATGTGTCCCGTGAACAGTGTTGTTTGACTTAATCTCAGACCTTGATTTGCATGTTTGTTGTAATTATTGACATAACAGACACAAAAATAAATGCTGAATGAGCAACTAACCTTTTGCGTTCTCGGCTGCGTGACTTAGTCCTACAGGGAAACCCAGACAAGAATAATTATTTTGGCCAACACCGCAATCACTACTATTTAAACTGACCACTCATTGACTTTGGAAACTTTGTGCATTATTAAATATTAATACACACATTAATATTATATACACTTACATACGGAAATAAATTAGATACTACATTTTTGTAAAATATGCTGGTTTGCTTAGAAATGTGCAAGATCACATGAAAATGTGCATAAAATGTTCTCCAAACGAACGATTCTTAAACAGGTGATTTATGTTTAACACACATAAAAATATTAAATAAAATGTAACAGTCAAACTAGACAAAGATCACTTAATATTCTATAGTACATTTCCCAAAATAATAACTCAGGTCACGTGAAAATGTTCTCACCGTTTCTTCATTCTCTCCTCTCTCTCCCGCTCTTCCCTCCTCCTCAGTCTCTCCTGGTTCCGTCTCTCCTGTTTGTCCTGCACAGTTTTCTGTAGAGAAAGAAAACGCTACAACGTCACTTACCATTCAAAACCAATGACCCTCACCATCACCTGGTTCAGGCCGACCCATTACCTTCAGCTGTTCCAGCTTCTCTCTGATCTGGATGAAGCCCAGGTGCAGTTTGCCGCCAAAGTGGTCAGCGAGACGCCGGTCATTGTCATGGAGACCAAGATAGGCAGAGCAAACCTCACAGACGCGCAACTTCTGCTGCTGGAAACTGGAGGCGGGCATAGAGTTCCTGTACTCTTCCTGTAAATAAAATAGAGCAAATTATGAAACCAGTAGTAGTTCTTTTTGTTGCCATGTCAGAAAAACATCAAGAACATACCACAAACTCACACTAGAGTAAGAGATAAGGCTGTAAAACATGTAAAGGGTAACATCACATTTTGAATCAGTGAAATGTAACAGTTGGCAAATAAATAATATAGTATGTTGACGAACCTCTGCATCCTTCTTCTTAGTTCGGACTTTCTCAACCTCCTGTAGAACTGTCTGGGCTTCATCCACATTTCCCTCAGCGCCGAGCTGTTCAGCCTTCGCCAGCAGCTTCCCGATCTCCTCGTTCAACTCGTGGACCTTTTCTGCCTGCAAACCAAACCGTCGAGGTAAATGAGACATAGATCATCATCTAAGATCCTCTCATCTTATTCAATTTACACCTTTCATTAAAACAAAAACATCCGATTATTCACAAACTGAGAAAAGCAAAGAAAGGCTCGATTATGGCAACAATTATAATAATAATTGCTCTGATCTGTACTAAGGTCGCAAATATTTACAATGATTATGTACTGACGGAAAAAATCATGGATTTATTGACTTTTTGAACATCCAGGGTTATAATATCAAGGCTATTAAAGTAACTATTAATTATTAATTTTTTTATAAATGTAATTTTTTTTATAAATTAACTATTAGCTATTAATTTAAATCATTGCAAATTTCCCTACACTTCATACCTTTGCGGCCACCTCAGCGCTGATCTCCTCCTGTGTCTCAGCAAGACGCTTCTTGGCCAACTCAGTCCTGCGGTCACAGTCGGCAATAAACGACTCCAGGTGGTCTACCGCCTGCACAACACAGATTCAGCATCAGAATTTAAAAAGCCTTTGCTGCAAATTAATTGAAAACACGAGCAGATGAGCTCGACTCGATACTGAATCACTCACATCCAGTTCGAAAAACAGGTCTCTCTCTTTAGACGCGATCTCATAGTCCGCTCTCAGCGCCAGGTCATGGATCTTAGAGCATTCGCCAAGGTCCATGCGCTACAAACACACAGAAAAGAAAGAGATTTCCTCAATATGCTGCAAAAACACTCATTGTGAACTGCTGTAATATTAATATTTCCCCTCACCGTTCCAGAGAGGATGTCATGAGGGCAGCAGTTGAGCAGGTGCGATTTGCAGACGCGCTCGTCTGTGAATTTAACCCGCTGTCTCGACTCATCTCCTGTAAGGACACAGCACATAACAGATATTGAATGAGAACACGCACACTCTCACACGTCTCTCACACACACAGCGTCCGCTACACACTGCTAACTTTGTGGCCAAGGGTCACACACTTGCCTGCCATTGTGGTGCAATCATGACATATACTGATCAAGTGTTTGACAGTGTCAGATATAAACTAAGTTACACAGGAAAGTAAAGGCTTTTCGTTCTTGTAGATTGGAGATATATAACTTCCACTGACCCTAGGCCATTTTCTTTAACTGGCTCCTTAATGTGAATATTTAAAAATAAAGAGGTAGGGTCTGCTCGCGGACCAAACCAAGAGGCTAGCAGCCTGTTATTATTAGTAATTTATTCTGGTGTACAGCCACCATGTAAATGGACTGATGATTTCTAGAGTAAGCATTAACGCCAATTGAGTGCAAAGGTGTATGGGATAGCAGAACTGAAAGGGATGTCATGTTTCAGAGCTCCATCTTGTACTCGGTTATAGCACTATCCCTCATGAGTACATACAGAAATGCTGCATTATCTAGTGTGCATATTACTCCAAAGTTGACCAAGTTGAAATAAGACATTGAAAACTAAAGTGAAAGGTTAATTGATACACACTGCGAGGTCTCTCCCATTCAGAACCCCTCCTGCGGTCCCAGCCTCTAAAAGTTTAAAGGGAAAAGCTTTTCTTGCCCAAACCTGTAATGAGGAAGTTGGGAATGATACAGAAGAATAAAGGTGAAGACGTCGGCGGAGGAATTTGAGTTCTCTTTCCTTTAATTTATCTTTTTTTTTTTAAAAAGTTAGATTTGAGGAAAGCCGCTCAGGCACAGCATCAGTGAACTACATCCGCCTGGGCAGAAGCTTCGTATCCTCTCTGCTCACTCTTACGTTACCAATTAGCGAGATGTGTAACACAGTTACTGCTGGAAAGCAAACAGTATTGTTTTTTCATATTCATAACAGCTTTAAAAAGCATTGGTGACTCACGGCTCGATGAACATGAGGCTTTTCTGCAACTCCCTTGCAGATGTAGGCTGGCAAACATACACTGAACCTTAATGAATAGAATAAAGGGGCCACAATTGTTCAGTCTGTATGAAACAAATGTACGGGAAGCATATGAATTCATCTCAGCATTCACACAGACAGTCGCTTCATTCACACGGAGGGTGAGATTTCTTACAGCCAGTAAAACTCAATTTAACAAATTCTGCCCATCTGTTGTTTACTCATCTTAAGCAAATTCCTCTTGAGCTGATCAAAATCATATTACAAAATCTAAAATACATATTTCCTCCTGGTAATGCTCCTTTAGATTAATGTTTGCATCATTTTTTGGGGGGAAATTGCTTTCACGTATGAAATCCCATTATTAATAGCTGATAACTAGATCTGAAAATGCTTGGTCTATAAATCTTATACATTTAAGAATATACATACTTGGAATTTTCATATATTATTTTACTAAAGATATTTTCCAACCGCCCAAACATATACATATTCACTATTCAATATTTACTGCAACACTTTTTTTTATTTACAGCAGCCCACTGACAATGCTGTCAAAAATGCAAAACATCAGCTAATTAATCGACGTCATAGTGATCTATCCCTAATATTAATAATAACTACATTTCTGATGGTTACATATAGTTACTGGCACAATGGCATGTCTGTGTATTAAGTTACGCATTACATTTTTTTTCTAAAAACTTAAGACTAATTTCTCAACACCACAGCAGTTGGGTTTAACAGTAGTGTCTGTTATAAGAAATAACTAATCATTAAACAAAAGCGCCATTTCTGATAAAAGGTACTCGCCGTATTCCATTAGCTTAACGTTAGCATACGGAGCAGTGACGTCATTACTCCCCTTCATAGACACAAACATTAAAGTGAAGCGTTTCAAGAGGAAATGTTCCTGCATTTAGCTAATCTTAAATCTCTGATATATATCTTAAGACAGTTATTTTAATATTTGTCTAGCTCATTACATTCTGGTTTGGATTAATCTGAGCGCGCGGCCTTCAGAAATCCTCTCAGAGCCGTTAGCACGCGGCTAACACTCACCATCCCTCGACGTTCCCATCAGCTGATCCAGCAAAGCTCTCATCTGAGCCTGGGCCGACATCCTGGCACGATTAACTCGCTCGCCTTGCAAAGGTGATGTTGATTTTACCCTAAAATGAAAGTTTTAATCATCTGCGGACCGCTTCGCTCCAGTGTCTGCCGCTGCCGTCGCTCTCTCCGCTTTGAGAGAGCAAACGAACTCAAATGAGTGAGCGGCCAATCAGAGCGCGTTACGCAATCTTAAAGAGGAAGTTAATTTTATAGTGTTTATTTTTATATACAATTTAGCAGTTACAAAGATTAATTTTTACTGATTGTATAATATATTTTACTATATTATTATTCATTTTGTTTTCGTTTTGTTTGTTTGTTTGTTTAAATAAATAATAAATGATTATTCGCATCCGAAATAAGTCTTTGTTTACATGATATATTTATTTTGTCTATATAAATACACAGTAACACAAAATGTATATGTTTATGTATTTATAGATATATAATAAACATACATATTATCAAACAAAAACTTTTATTTTGTGTGCAATTAATTATTTAACAGCACTCAAATGTATAACAAAACCTGTAAAAGTAATTTGTTATTATTATTATTTTTTTTTTACATTGTTTGTTTTATGCAATAATAAAGAAACTTAAATGTATCACAAAACCTGTAACATATTTAGTAATAATTAATTTAGCAATTACAAAGATTAATTTTAATCGTTTAAATAATTTTAATACTGTTATTTTTATTTTAAAAAATATATTTTAAACGACAGCCTACCGCAAAAAGAAATACTTACATTTCTGTGCTATGAGTAAAATTAGTAAAACTAATTAGTAAAATGCAAGAAAAATCTGTTGTAACGAAATCGCGCTTTTGTCCCAGTCGTGTTTCCGTACGCGGAAGTGTCGTTGTCAAACCTGCTCAGCCACTCGAGGAGCACAAGGATCTGTCATTCACCAGGTTTGTTTTGATCAGACAAAAGTGTGTTTTACCAAAACGATCGTTATTTAATTAATCCAACTTGGTTTTTGTTTGGTCAACAAGTGAGGCTTGTTAATTAAAAGGTAGAGATCAACTAACCGAAGTCATTTTAACGAATATTTAAGACAATTCTACAAATCTACGTGATCTTATTTTGACACGACTTTGTATTTTAGCTAATTAATGTGAAAAGGCTTAGTTGTTTCTTATATAAGCTTTATTTAGTTAAACTGTGGTTGTTTATCAATCCCATGCAACAGTCTTAGGTGCATTTTACACTTCAACAAATCTTTATATACACAGTGTATGCGTGTGTATGTAAGTGACTGGTTTGTGTGTGGTGCAGTGTTGCTGTGGTTAACTGTTGTTGTCATCTAAATGACAGTTTCCAGAACGGAGGTGTTTGTTTGGCCCCGGGCTCTTCGAGCCACAGCATGACTGAGGTGTTTTGTTGTTGTGTTTTTGTTGGGATGCTTAACAACAGCTCATGTCTGACGCAGAAAGCTGTGGATGGGCAAAGAAGCAGGATCTGTTGATTGTGCATGAGTACAGTAGGTCACTGGATGCAGCAGATTGTGGTGTTGTTTGCCGCTGTCACTGAACATACAGGGTTGAGCTCAGGTACGAGGGACCTGTGAGCTAGATACTCTTCGTTTGTTTGCTTGATTGTGGTGATGAACCATGTAGTTTACAATACTTTGAGTCAGTTATTATAGAGATCTGTGTGCTTTTGCATTTTCGGAATCATGACAAAAAAGACTTTAATCAAATTTTTGGTATTTTGTGACCCGGATTTCTGAATTTTATGAGTGTGAAGTATAATTTTCAGTTAATTTTGGGCTTAATTAAGCATGTAGATAATTATCTGAAGCATTAAATTACAAATGGATTCATCCAAAATCTTGTGTATGCCACCCTGAGTAAACATGGGTTATTAAAACCGGTCAGTTATCGACAGGTTTTATGAACCCATGTTTACCCAGAGTGTCACATATGATACATCAAGCCTGTACCACTCACAGTATGATATAATGAGAACATGAAGCTCACACTCAAGTAGGAAAAATATGTTGTTTAATACAGATGCTGATATTTATATGGCCAGAAAGTAGGACGAAAATCTGATTGGTTCGATTCTTGCATAAAATGCACATCAGTTGTCACTCTGCATCTTCCAATTCAGTTTTGATCATGTGGAACTATATCAGATATGGTACAGTAGGATTGCTAATGTCAAATTATTAAATATATGTTTTGGTTCTCATCAGATGATTATGCTGCACCTGTTTCTGTGTTGCAGTGGTGTGGAGTTCTGCTGGTCTGAGATGGCAGATGCATCAGGGAGTGGCTTTGAGGCGGAGCCTCTGAAGGGTGGAGAGGCAGAAGGGGGCGTGTCTAAGGAGAAAAGCTGCACAGAAAAGCTGGGCCTGTCACGCCTGAAAGGCTGGCGCACGGCTGCTTTCCTCCTCTCGCTCTTCCTGTGCCTGGCGGTGGTCTTCGCCTTTTCATTCATCCTTCCCTGCCCCGTACGACCGCAATACGTTCCCACCTGGAACCTCACATTACCTGACGCAGGTGAGCAACGTGCAAGATACAGTGGTTACAGTAATGCACAACTGATGGGCTGCTGAAAGTCTTTCTCTCCTGTAGCCACGTATGATTTCCTGGCTGTTGAGGACGCAAATGAAGACAAAGTCTTGGATGTGTTGTTCATCTACAAGGATTCTGAGGCCAGCCGCAACACATGTTTGAGTGAAGGTAAAACTCGCCTGCTGTTGTTTATAATGTTTAATACAAAACAAAAGCATCTTAAAAGCTGTTTGCATGGCCTATGCATTCACAGCCGAATTGAAGTCATTGTTCATTATTTTATTTTTTTCAGATTTGTCAATCCCATGTCTGGTTTTAACGGCTGTTGATGGTACTGATGGGAAGACACTTTGGGAAAGACCTCTAGCTGCTGAGTTTGATTGGGTGGAGTGTGGTGTAAAGGGCCTCGGATATCAAGGAACAGGATGTCTGGTTGCTCACGCACACAATCTCACTGCTGTTGATAAAAAGACAGGTACAGGGCTTAAACACAGATCACTAAGAAAAAAATGACCATTCATTTGAAACAGTGCTGTGTAAATATTATGGTATACACCATATGGTAAGTGTTTCTGAAAGACGTCTATCATGCGTTTATTTAATTAAAATTCAGTAATAATGGTCCTCGGGTGTCACTTGATCCTTTAGAAATCATTCTGAGAAAATATATTTTAATATTGTCTGTATTATGCTGCATGATATTTTAGTGATAACCGTGACAAACCTTGATTATTTGATTAGTTTATAAGAATTTTTTAATGCATTAACTAACATAAATAACAATAACCTAAATATTTTATAGCATTTATAAACCTTTGTTAATGTTACTGTAAAAATGTAAACTTTTGATCTTATATATGTATTTTTAAATGTAATGTTAACAAATGAAACCTTATTTTTAAGTGTTAGAACAAACTTGTGTTTTTTTTCATCAGATTAATGCATGTTTGCAGAACAGAAGTGTTCTTGTCCTTCAAGAAACACCACAGTGTTCCCAAACTCTTGATAATCCAGAGTACTGGTACATGGCACTGCCCGAGTACTTCCTGTCAAAACAAAAGGGCGTTCAGAAATGTTCTGGTGTTTTGTTTCCTCAGGTACGATCAGGTGGCAGCAGTCGCGTTCTGCTGTGCCGAATGGAAACCTGCCGCTGATCAGCATTCAGGATCTGAACTCTGATAAAGCAGAGGACTTTGCCATACTTTCATATAATCCTGAAGCGGCATCAGTCACACCTGTACGACACACACACACATACTCAATAACACCTGTGCTGAGGACTGTGATAACTTATTCCATTTCCTCTTTTAGAGTAAACTGGTGTTTTTCTCTGGGAAGTCAGGTGATGAGATCGGTTTGGATGTGCATGTAGATTGGAACGGGGTGTTCGGTCACCAGCAGTTCAAAACAGCCAGTGGCGCTCCATACCTGCTGTTACTCACAAGTGTGTAGTGGATAGTTATCATCTCTTCTCTATTGTTTCTCCTTTAGACTTCTGAACCCAACTGTTTCTCTCTCTCTCCGCAGAATCTGGGCTCTATGCGGTCAGTTTGCGACATCTGACAGAGCTGGCCGGTCTGGAGTCTACGCTGAAGGAAGAGAAGAGCTGGAAGGACAAATCAGACCAAAGCACTGGCTTGATCTCCCTCTATCAGTAATGAGCATTCAGGGTTAAACCGTATCCACTTTCTGTCTTTGATTTTGCATCATCATGATATGGGTGTCTTCTGATCGCTCCGCCGCAGGTCTGATTCTCTGAAGCGTGTGATGGTTTTTCCTGGTGATAGTTCTCCATCACTGCTAGTGCAGACGGACTCCAGCGTGTCTCTGCTGGACACAGACAAACTGAAGATCGTGTGGACCACCAACACCAGCACTCTGCTCAGGTGCCGCAAAAACACTGATCTCAAACCAGGGGAAGCTATTTGTGCATTACATTCACTTGTTCCTCTGTGTGTCTTTCTAGTATGCCGACATTTGGGAAATTCGACAAAGATGGAATTCCAGACATAATGATAGAGGAGGACATTGGCAATAAAACCAAAAGAGTAAGTGACTAAATGTATTATTATTGATCATAATTAGAGGCGTTATATAGAGTTATATACTTTATGTATGTGTGTGTATATACTGTATATATTTTCTTCTTTGTGCATTCCAGCTGCCGTTGGGTTACCTTGACTAGGTTAAAAAATAACTTTAAAAAACAGCTAGAGTAACTAACACAGTAAAACAATAAAAACATGATTTTTAAAATATAAATAAAGAGTTATCTTTCTTTGTGAATAAACTTATATACACATATATATATATATATACACACATATACACACACACATATATATATATACACACACACACACACACACACACATATATATATATATATA
>JAUMHP010000082.1:15916134-15928634 GCA_032361065.1 Enteromius trimaculatus | reverse complement strand
TTTTGTTTTACATCATTTTCTCTCTGTGTTGCACACTGTTTAAACGTTTGCTAAACGACTGCAAGCTCTTAAAAAGTGCAACATGCGTTTATATCTCTGCGTTTGTTTAGCGATGCTGTTGGAGCGAGGCCGCCACGCCGGTTACCTGGTTCTGAGTGGACCGGATGGACGGCGGCACGCAGACGCAGGGGAGACGGAGCCGGTGATTCTGACCAAGCGGAAGCTCAAGGGGGACGTGCTGGAGAGCGCCGCGCTGAGAGTAGGAGCTGACGCCACAGCTGCTGAAGAAGCAGAGGTGAAGGAGGCGTTCTACAGGCTGCGCTTCAGCGATGCACTTTTCTGAAACACAGTGACTGTGTATTTAACACTAACTTTCATCCCAAAGGTCATACAGGCCAAAAAAAAAAAAACTGTGGCTGCTTGTAGTACTTGAAAATCTCTCATGAAACAGCTCATTTCTATTTTTATATCTGTTCATCAGATCTAGTTTAAGCTATGCTTGAGAACGATGTCATCAAACCCAAGACACTTAAAGAATACTAAACCAAATCAGTTGCATGTATTTTAAAACATATTACTTTATACGTTCTGGGTCATAATGCATTATTTTGTGACAATCATAAACTACTGTAAAGCATTTCAGACTTGTGCATAGCCAGAGACATTTTTTTAATAATGATCAATAATATAATATAATATATAATATAATAATAAAGGTAAATCTCATACAGTCTGGGCAAAGATGATGATGTTTGGAAATTAGGCTAAAGGAAAAGCTAAACATGATGTGTTCACCCTCAGGCCATTTTTTTTTCCATCAGAAGAGATTTTGAGAAATGTAATATTGCATCTCTTGCTCTGCAGTGAATGGGTGCCGTCAGAATGAGCTGATGAAAACCTCCCAATCATCCACAGCAGTGAATGTCTGAAGTGAAAAGCTGTGTTTGTAAGAAACAACATCATTAAGGCATTTTCACTTAAACTGTAATAGTGTATAATCCATAATAACACCTCCTCCTGTGAAAAAGCCCATCATCTGTGGTCTTTCACATCAACATATTTGTTTGTCGTCGTACTTTATCTATGCATATGCTTCTCCTGATTCAGACCAGAGGACTGTTCAAATGGAGAAAGGATAGGCGGAGTTTTACCCATTGGCAGATGAGCCTCAAGCACTTATTTACATGCTCTACATTTGGGAAACACATGGGAAAATAAAGTAATTTTTATATTTTATTAAGAATCGGGCAGCTGTTCACTAAGATTCACTGCAGAGCATCTACTGGTGCTACATTTCTCCAAACCTGTTCACACAAAGAAGCATAAGTACATTCATAAGTACAGTCATTTCTGGGAGAGCTATTCATTGAAATGATGCCACAAGCTAAAAAAATGTAACTGTCTTAAAAATGCGCTTTATTGTCTTTTGCGAAATATGATTTTTTGCTATTGATTTTGGTATGAAACGTGCCTGGACTTGAGTTTCATGAGATTTGTGATTGGATGCGGTTTTGATTGTATTCGGAGTCTGTAGTGCTATTGTGGAGTGATGTCTTGTGGGAGGAGTTTACTCTTCATGTTGTGTTTCATACACACCAGGCTTTCAGCTGCATTTTGCAGCAACACTAAAAAAAAAAGAAAAAAAAGAGAAAGCGAGTTGTGTGTGAAGAAGAGATCTGGAGTGATATTTGCAGTGCTGTGTTGCTCCTGTATCACAGGGCTTTGTTTGTCTTGTTGTTGGTTTAAAGAGTGTTTGTAAGTGTTTTGCTGCTGTTAAAGATGCACCTTTGTCATTCGTGTTAACTCACTGTGCTGATTTGTTAGCAGGGAGGACTGTTATCACATACTGCTGTACATTTAGTGCCTTAAACAGGGACCTGGTACTCTTATGAGTAATATACAATTCTGTCCATATGCTGTTTTGAATCATATTTCCAAAGTGGGTTTTATTTAAAGTGGTGCTGGGGGTGTGTTTGAAGCAATGAGCAGAATTGTACCTCATCGCAGCTTTATGAGGTCTTTGGTTTTCTGTGCATCATCCACAGAAGATGAGGACGATCATCTGCTCGGAAACAACCTCTAAACAGGCCAAAATAAATGAAACACTGTGCATTGAATACAGGTTTAGATGAACATGTATCAGCTAACTTTGATGCATTGTATTTATAATTACAGATTTATGAACTGGTTTAGATTCAGAGATTTTGTAAACCTGTAGATCAGGTCAAAATTTAGCGTATGCTATTTTCTGTCTATTTGAGTATGATTGCATTGTTACACTGTGCAATAAATAGAATGCCTTCAAAAGCACTGTGTGTGTGTGTGTGTGTGTGTGTGTTTAATCCTTAATGTAGTTGTTATTTCGTGTTTTCTTCTTTTTAGATTTTATTTGTTTTAATTATTATCATTTAATAAAACCAATGCACCACAGTACAGTATTAAAAGGTGTCATTTTTTAAATAACAAGTAAAAAGCAACTTAATTAAAGCTGACGTGTACATAGCAAGCATGTTTATAACGTGTCACATGACTTGCATGTACCGCGCAAGGGAAGTGCGCAGAGCGCGCGCGCGCTTTGGTGTCAGATTCCGGTCACTGCCCGTCACACGCACGTACAGTGGGTTCACGCCAGTTTACTGGACCACAGAGACAGTAAATGCAAAAAAAGGGTGTAAATTAATGTTTTTGTGTAAATAAAATTCATAACCGAATTATTAATGATTTCAGCGTCAGCGTTCGCTGATGGGTTTACGGAGGCGTTTAATTCACTCTAATAACATCAGCATCATATTGTTAAACACATCTCCTGGTGAATGCGAGAACGGAAAACATTCAGGAACTTGCCAGCCATGGTCATCATTCTGGTGTTGTCATTTGATGCGTGCCACAACACTTCACCTTCAGAATACTTTCCATTCATCACAGCACTGGGGTATTATCTGGCGAGGTTAAATACAAAGAGTCCGCAGGGTCATAAGCCCACAAACATGTTTCTATTGTATTAATACAGTAATGAGCAGCAGTCAGTGGCCAGGATTCCTAGAAAGGCCCTGTATGTGATACTTTAAGCTATTTTGGGACTCTAAGCACATGCAACTTTATCATTTCTGAACGTCCTGAAACAAACAATAACATTTAACATATTAAACGATGTTTATGTTGCTACAAGAATTCTGCTCATAGGAGAACCTTGGCGGAACGTTCTGAGAACTTGTTGGCAAACACAGTAACTAAACAAAACGGAAAGATGTTGATTTTAATATCACCGTGAGACATAAACATCTCCTGCTGGTTAAATATTAACCTGCTGTTGTGCACGTGCTCTTTTGCGGATATGACATGATTTTCTGAAGGTTACATGTATTCACATACAATAAATACACGATTAAACTATTCATTTTCTATATTTGGGTATATATGTGCATGTATGCACGTATATGAGGGCGCCTGATGTTTGCGTGAAGCGCATGGCATCCTATGCATATCGCATCTCAGTCGTTTCAATGTGACCGGAGTCCGCCATACCGTGAGTAAAGGACTGCACGCCAGCGCTCAAGTGCACTTACTATCACACAGAGCTAGTGAATGAGGATTGTCTGTCACTGAACAAAAGTCACTTTGAACAGCCAGCCGCCTCCGACAGGTAAAACACACAATGGCAAAATAATGTTTGCATTGCCTGTGGTAATTTAACGCGTTCTATTGAAATACATGTATTATTCTCTGTGAAACAGGATATTGATTCTCATTGTAAAAGCGAAAGTATGTAACATTGTGATGACTATTTACGATCTATTTGAAATGCAAAATGAGCAACCGTGTACGTGTAATAAGATGTGAAATATAACACATTGATCGATGCGCAATTGTAATCTTAATGGAATAAATGAATGTTACGCGTTTTATTCCTCATATACACAGCGGCCTGTCCTCTATCATATAGGGCTAATTTAAATACATTAGTCTACTGTCCCATTTTTTTTTATTTAGCCCCTATGTATTTTTTCATGGTGAAATGAAGCGCACTCTGATGCGTATAAGTTACGTTATGGACATATACAGGCATTTTTCTGAAATGTCTCTTGGCATTGCGCAGCTTGCTGAAAATCAATTACCTATTGGTGAGAATGACAGATGCATTTATTTAAGATCGTTTTAAGAGCGTAGAGACACTTATACGAGGGTATAATGCAGTTATGGTGCTTATTTTTCGTGAGAATGCAGTTATTTCCATCTGCATGTGTCTTAAAGGGACACGCGCGAGTCATGGCCGAAGACATCAAGCAGAAACTGGAGAACTACCGCACGGCGCCGTTCGATGCCCGCTTCCCGAACCAGAACCAGACCAGAAACTGCTGGCAGAACTACCTGGGTGAGTCATTTCAAGGACTAATTATTTACAGAGAGTCCTGTGGTGGGCGACATTTTAATTGAATTTCTGTCAGTATTTTGAATTGTCTTTTGGATACGGAAAACTTTTTAATCTACTTTTTCAGATTAAAGAGGAAAAAAAGTTTGCTGAGCGGTTTACTGTTTCTATACCTACTTAGTAGGTATACTTGTATTAATTAATACAATTCTATATAAACTAGTGCTGTCAAATGATTAATCATGATTAATCACATCCAAAATAAAAGTCTTTATTTACATAATAAAGTGTTTATGCTGTGTTTATTTATTATGTTTATATTAAAACACACACGTGCAGTTTACATTTGCAAAGTATTTACATGTAAATGCATTTATATATTTATTTTCTTATATTTGATATTATATCTAAATATATTTAATAAAACATATTTTTCATTAAATATATACATGCATGTGTTTGTATTTCTATACACTAAATAAACATACACAGTACATACAAATATATTATATAAAGAAAAACATTTATTTTGATGTGATTAATCATGATTAATCCGTTGAAAGTTTTGGGTCAGCAAGATTTATTTTTTTAATAACATTTTATAAAGTAAGAACTCGTTTGTGTTTCCTGCTTTTCACGGAGTAAAGTGAGTAATGTGAAACTGTATGTGTGCTGTTTTGTTTGTTTTTTGGCAGTTCGCCTTTTAGAAATACTATGGTGCCAAAAACATGTTTTTCATAAATGTATTTTATGTACAGATTATCATCGGTGCCAAAAATCTCTGGATGCCAAAGGAGTCGACACGGCTCCATGTGACTGGTACAAGAGGGTCTACAAATCTCTCTGTCCTCTTTCCTGGGTAAATATTCCTTCATACCCCATCGCTGTGAGCATCAGGATTTTTCACCCTCAACATTTCCTTGTTTTGCTCAGATTGAGAAATGGGACACTCAGAGGGAAGATGGAACGTTCCCTGGAAAGATCTGAAGAGGGCACGATCTCCAAAGCACTGCATCAGGGGAACCGAAATGCATCTGTCTGTGGTATCGTCTCGCCCCAGCCGAGCAGGGCCTTATCAATGTTTGTCCAAATATGCTCCTGTCAGGCTGGAGGATGAGACAGATTAATGTCATTCCTTATTTAAATGAAAGTATTGCAGATTCTGCATTAAAATCTCTCAGGCTTTGAAATGTGACTCTATTGTGGCGTGCTTTATGGAGTCTCTGGCGACAACAACTACAGTGATTTAGCTTTGCAGCCAATGCATATTACACGAAACCAAAAGGTATTAGCAGAAAATTGGCAGTTACAGTCGTAACGGCTGGGTTTTCATCAGTTCACCTGAGAACTTAACAGAACAGGAACTTGTTCTAAAGTTTTTAAGGCATTAGTGCCAAGTAAAACAGATAAGCATGAGCAGAACATTTAACATGTTGGCCAGGCGGTCTCCTCCCTTTAAAAGAACTAGTTCATCCAAAAATGAAACAATTCTGGGAAGATATTCTGAAAAAAGCTTGTTTTGGTTCACCATTGACTTCCATAGTAGGAAAAAAAAAATACGATGGAAGTCAAAGGTGACCCAAGATGTCAGATGTGCATAGTTTGTTTCTTCATGGGAACACATTTGCCCACAAGTGAATGGGTGCCGTCAGAATAAAAGTCCAAACAGCTGATAAAAACACCACAGTAATCAGTTATCAGTTTGCATGATGTGAAACCGAAACCTGCATGTTTGTAAGAAACAAATCCGGTACGAAAACTAAATACATAACCCATATTAATGCTAAGTCTATAATCCCACTTCCTCCAGTCAAAACGTTTCTCTCCGAGTCCAGAAATGAAGTTTTCCACTGGTTTTCCATACTGTGATGTTTTTGGACGAAACCCATTCACCGCAGAGCATCCATTAGTGAACAGGTTATGTAGTGCTACATTTCCCCAAATCTGTTCTCATAAAGAAACAAGCTCGTCTTGTAAGGGCCGAGACTGAGCACGTTTTCAGTGAATTTACACAAGTCATAAGTCCAAACATATTTTAGCTGAACCCTCAACTCATACATATTTTAAGAACGAAAGACACAGTAAGATCACTCCTATTATAATCAACAAATCACAACAACCGCTAGATTAGATTAGAATGAATCTAAATCGCCAGTAAAGGTCCAGTTTGCTCAAGGATTAGGATTAGTCAGCAATCAAATCTGTAGCCATGACGATATTACAAACCTCAGTCTCAGTTCATGCCGCTGTAAATGATTTCTGAAAGACGAGCAGCATTAAACCCTGTTAAAATAATGAACATCTATAAGAAGTTTTAGTGACGCTTTATTTTAAGGTAGAGTAATTAGTAGCCATTGTACTCACATAAAAGAAAATGCACTAAACATGTAACTATGTTATGAAATTGCAGTTAGTAATTATGCAGATGTAAAAGACGGCTATGTAACAGCCGAGTGTGTTGCACAGCTACTTATGTAACTAAAAGATTGTCACATGTGTAGCAGACTTCAAACAACGTAATTATAAATTCAAGTACACAGACATAAAGTGTATCAAGATTGAAGTAGCTGTGTAACAGACTCGGTCTGTAACGTGTTGCATGTTTCATAACTTAGTTACACGATAAGTACTTTTTATTTCATGTATGTATAATGTCTACTAGTGCGTGCCTAATGACGTGATTCCTCTGTATTATGACGCCTTATAATAAAGTGTTCTTCCCAGGTGAAGTCTCAAACAGAAACCGTTACAAACAATAAAGAGATTGTTAATAAAGATGATATTTAATAATAATTACAATAGCTTTAATTTGAGGTAACCTGGCAGCGTTTGCATAATATTTGTAAAAGTGTTATGAAAGAAACTGCGAAAGACTTAGAAACGGTGTAAATCTGAAATATTGTAAACACTTAAATGTTAATATATTCGACAATTAGCCGGTTTAAATATGGCTATTTTCTGATTATCACCAGTGAATCTGACATGAAGAAAAGAAATGTAGTAGTTATTGTGCTTTAACTTCCATCCAGAATCACACGACATGGTCAAAGGACACTTACTGCACTTTAAAAAAACAAAACATTAAATATATAATACATCAACATCATAGCAAATACAAATATACAGCTTTATCATACAGTTTGAGTGAGTGTGCGCGTGTGTGCGCGTGTGTTGAGGTTATTCAGTTTTGCAAATGTTCCCAAAAGGGAGAAAGAACAAAAACCTGCTTTTAAAATCCCTGAACCCTGCCGTCTTCTCTCAGTATCGCTGCTTTCCGTGCTTCCGTGCATCTGTCATGCAGGTTTTGGGCCGCAGGGCTGAAAATAAAACACCGTTTTTAATTTGTAAACAAGCAAGTGTTCTGGCTTAGTGCTTAAATTAGCTTCGTATAAAACAGCAGAAGAGCATGCCCTCATTAAGCTAATTAAACACGTGTGTGTGTGTGTGTGTGTGAGCACCTGGGTCAGCTGTCGGTTTCTTCTTGTGCTGGTGAATGATTTGATTCTCATTGGTTAATTTCACATCCTGGTCCTCCACATGGTTGCTTTAACGATAGACATGTTCTCAGTGAGACCGACACATTATCACATGAACAAAAGCGCAGGCTGAATGTGAACCGTAGGCTAGATGAATGAAGATAGCTTCTCATACAGCTCATTAAACACGCTAACTCTTTTGAGCATCGCGCCCAGGGTGTAAGAGACAGAGGCCAAACAATGAGTCAGTCAACAGCAGTTGTGCGTGTGTGTGTGTGTGTGTGTTTTGTCTGGGTTTGACATTGAGTGCTCACATTCAGCAGTGCGTGTGTTTAAAGCATTTATGTGGGAGTTTAAAAAACACAGAAGCACACAGAAATCTGTGATGCAGTGTGTGTACCTGATAACTGTGCTCTTCTCTCGGTGTGTGATCTGAGTGTTGTCTGTGAACAGTATGGTGTGGTAAGGAACCACAGGATCCAGGGTTGGCAGAATTCCCCGCGAAATGTTCTTCGCACACTCTAAAATCCCGTTGTACACTAACAGGTCATCGACTAGGAGCTGAACACACAAACACACCTCTTACACACAGCTTCATTCTGTTTGATTACTTTCAAAAATGCTGTTCTTTTAAGCTTTAACCCCTTTTTTTAAACGAGCAGCAAATAAGCCTAACTATAAATGATTTCTGAAGTAACTGGATCAGAGGAATAAATTCCATTTCACAATATATTCAAACAGAACACAGTTATTTTCAATCGTTATAATATTACATCTATTTCTGCTGTATTTTTGATCTAATAAATGCAGGTTTTGTTAACACAAGGGTCTTTAAAAACCTTTTTTAAAAATCATCCAGACACCTGGTAGTGCGTATTACAAATATTTGCAGGTAATTTGTGTGCTTGTTTGTGTTTTACCCCAAATTCCTTGACTCCTCGCTGAGGTGTTTTAGAATAGTTCCATAGTTTAATCATGGAGACTGTTATTGGCTGGTCAAAGATGATATAGACACGGTTCACCTGGAAAAGATGCAACAATAACTTAAAATCACGCTGTTTATGGAAACGGCCCGATGATTCTTCTGTAAAGCTTGTTTGGCATTACAACAGTGATCGTGGGGGCGGAGCTTAGCTGACACAATCACACACACAGTTTGTCCTCACCAGCCCAGGCAGCACTGGAGCGAGCCACATGTGTCGTCCGTCATGCGTGTTATTGAGCCCGTCTATCAGTTTATCAGGCGTGCGGACGTCACCACACACGTTCTCCAACACATTTACGCTGTCAGGGAACGCAGCGATGTCTGCGCGGCAAGTTAAAGAGAATCATTTGAGCTGTAAAGTCTGTCGGTCCTGTTGAGTGGTGTGTGCGTGGACCCTCGAGTGTGTGTGTGTGTGTTCATAAGGATACTGTTGTCACTGAGTGGGATCTTCTGGTCATTCTGGTCATAGAACTCCAGTCCATTAAGACCGATGTAGTACGGGTCGCCCCACGACGTCAACAACTGCAGCTGAAAGATAACTAACACAAGATCAGTCAAGGAAAAACTCAGGAGATCTCAAACATAGACAGAAATAATCCAAATACATGGATCAATGGAAAAATGGGACTTCCTGCCATACAAAAAAATTAATCGGCTATACATATAATTATGTTATTTGTCATGTTTCTACATTTTTTTTAATCTGAATTATTAAAATGCTATTGACATGATGAATATATTTACATACATACATAAATAAATATATATATATATATATATATATATATATATTAAATAATTTATTTTAAATAATTAAATTGTTTTCAATATATCCATCTATCTACAGTCAGTATAAAATATAACATAATATATAATTTATATATAATATATAATTTTTTTTGTTATTTGTATAACAGTAATTTATTTCATATAATTCAGATTTTTTTTTTTATCTGTCCTCTATCTGTAGTCAGACAAAAAAAAAACTTGATTATTATGAAATGAATTTATTAATTTAATCATTTAACTAAATTAATTAATGAAGGAAAGAATCGATTGATGAAATACACACTCGGACTCACCTAAATATGTATTATTTGTTAGATATCACAGGAAATTATCTATTAAAGTAGATTATTTTATACAATAAAGACAAAAAATTTAGCCACTGTTTTAAGTTTTTTACTTTAATTTACTTTAATGGATAAAATAATCTATTTTAATAGATAACTGAGATCTGAATACATTCATGACAAATAATGTGTTCCTGTAACGCATGAATCAACAGCATATTTAAAGACACAATGTAATGAAATTGATATTTGTAATGAACTGTAGAGTAGGCAAACGCGAGGATACATCCGCATGGCATCAGAGGAGCCTCATAGTCCATACTGGCCAACTCATCTCTCCGGTTCCCACCCCTGAAAATACACACAAACAACTTCATCCCTCCAGACCAGAGGAAATACGTGGTAAGGTGACTGTAATAATATCAAAAGCACGCTGTACCAGTGAGCGTGCCTGTCCTCTGTAGTCCTGCTGGTTGTTGTGAGTGATCTGTTACGGGCGGCAGTGCTCGACTTGGACTGTAGGTAGTCTATAAACAGAATTTCCTGTGCGAAGTCAAAATGGCAATTCCCTAGACCCTTGCGAATGAGAAACCCCTCGGGTGGAGAAATACACACGCCGTCCAGGAACACATGCACCACCTTCAGCTGGAGGAAACACACGGCACATGAGTTGTGTATGCTGAACAACACACCTGCTGAATTAATAAACCCAAGCGCGTGGATTGTACTCTCACCCCTCTGTAAGAGTCTTCAGGTGATTTGTTGTAGTTCCATATTCTAAATCCGGCGATGGTCTGCGTCTGGCCGAAGCGCACAGTGAGTGTGTGATCAGCACTGGACGTGAAGGGGATCAGCCACATGTGTTTATCATCTGTGGTGATGTTCATCCCATCAAACAACCTGACAGAAGAAGAAAACAGGATTTAGAAAACCCCAGAACCAGCTCATATACAGAATGTATCTTTCACTGACTTGTCCAGAGTTCGAAGGTCGTTGTTGTACTCAGGGAGGTCGTTGAGGTCACGAGGTGATGCTGTTACCATAGAGACATCAACAGGAATGCTCTCACCGCCCTTACCAACGACCTCTAACCCCGTCAAACCCACATAATGAGGGTCACCCCACGACAACAGCAAATTCAGCTGCAGGACTAGAGAGAAAGAAATATTCAGTTTGACATCATTCCAACACATGCATGAATATTACCAAGAGACATAAACTGCATCTTGTGCTTTTTTATAATTCAAATGTCATTTAGAAGATGAGATTTTTATTTAAATATATTTTTAACATATACATTAGTGCTGGGTAACGATTACTTGCATTTAAAATAAGTTTTTGTTTACATTACTATGCATGTATACTGTGTATATTTATTATGTATATATATATATATAAAAAAACACACATACAGTATACTATATAAACATATTTACATTGATATTTTTATATTCATATAATTTATATATAAATATATATAATATATAAGAGTAAAATTTTTCTTAAATATATACATGCATGTGTATTTATATATACACATAATAAATATACACAGTATACACACATATATATATGTATTCATATATACACAAAAACGTACTATTCTGAACGTGATTCATGATTAACCCTTGCCCGGCAGCAATAAATATATTTTGTGTGTGTGTGTGTGTGTATACCACATATACATATATACACACACACACACACACACACACACACTTAGTGTTGTGTATTATGAATACTCACTGCTGCCAGTATAAAGTCCTGTCGTTTCCTCTCCGGTATCAGCACACGGTTCAGCTGCAGCAATGTGGTCCAGATCCATCTGAAGCAAAACAGATCCCATGATGCACGTGACTTGCATAGAAACACAAGCAGAGTTTTTTTATACGGCTCACTTATAAATTTATAAAAATATACATTTTTGCTTCATATTTTATTTTCTTCATAATGTCAAGTACATGCTTGACACAACAGCATCATTACTCAGTCTTCAGTCTCACATGAATCTTCAGAAATAATACTAATATGCTGATTTCCCGCTTAAGAAACATTTCTGATTATTATCAATGCTGAAACACTCTTTGATGAATAGAATAAGTTCAAAAGAATAGCATTTACTTGAAATAGAATCTTTCGGAATGTTATAAACATCTTTACGGTCACTGTTAATGTAATATAGATATCTCACTTATACACAAAGCCCAAAATATCTACAATATGAGTGCTTTAAAAGCAGCATCACATACTCGGGTGTGTGTATCCTCCTTCCTGAACCCGGCCTGTGTGAAGGGCCTCTCCTCTCCTTCACCGTCAGCCGTCCGCGGCCGCTGAAGCTCCTCCTCCTCCACACCCGGACCGCCCATCTCCATCTCACTCCCAAATGTGTCATCATACTGCGCCATGGCCTCCAGGATGTCATCATCCGTGGTGAACAGGATAGTATCGCCGAACTGATCCAGTGCTGAAGAAAATTAAACCATGATGAAATTAAGTTAACATTAAATTATTTAATCATTAATTACACAGCTTTGCATCCTTAAAATATTTTTAATTGCAACCAAAACAATATAAACAATACATATACATACATATAG
>JAUMHP010000082.1:15891743-15907506 GCA_032361065.1 Enteromius trimaculatus | reverse complement strand
CGAGAAAAATAAGTCGTGATCACGAGAAAACAAGACGGAAAAAAATTATAATACATGGCCGCTTAGAACTTCCGTACTGTGCTATAGTTTTGGGGTTTTATTTATTGTAAACGTACACAAAATTTCACTAAACTGCGTTTTAACGTTTGGGGTGTGCACGTTAATCTTTTTTAAGGAATGAATATTTGTATTTATAAAGGATGCAGAGGCACTTGAGTTCACGAGAGATTTATATTAAAAATAAACACAGTTGTTTTATAAAAAATCCATCAAAGAATCCTGAAAAATAAAATGTATAGCGTTTTCTGCTAAATAAATGCAACCGTTTTCAACATTGATGATTAATCATGATTAACTGCATGCAAAATAAGGTTTTGTTTGGATAATATGTGTGTGTTTTGTGTATATTTATTATATATTTAAATATAAATAAATACACACATATGCTGTTTATTTTTAATATATTCATATAATTTATATTATAAATAAATGTAATAACAAATTTAAACATAACCTTTTTTTCAAAAATATATACATGCATGTGAGTATTTATATATACACATAATACATATACACAGAACATGTATAATTATAATCAGAAATGTTTCTTGAGCAGGAAATCAGCATATTAGGATGATTTCTGAAAGATCATGTGACACTGAAGACTGAAAATACAGCTGCACATCACAGAAATAAAATTACATTTTTCAATATATTCAAATAAAACAAAATAGCTATTTTAAATTTTAATATTTCACAGTATAACTGTTTTTTTATATAATTTGATTCAATAAATGCAGGAAAAATAAATAAATAAATATCATATTGACCCAAACCTTTATTGATCTACTTCAAAAGTAGCTTCCACATCACTCTATATACATGCTTTAGGAGAGCATACCTTGGTTCCATGAGAGCGATTCTCCGCATAGCTCTGATAACCCGATACTGATCGTCGTCATCATCATCTTCCTCCTCCTCCTCCTCATCCTTAAAAAGATGCAGCCAGATTGCCTTTTTATCTGAATAAGCCTACATTATATATTATGCATGTATGAGTATGACAAAGCATTTTGTCTGTGCTGTAACTGATCTGTTGATGTAAATGAAGCTCTACCGGGGTGTGCTGGGTCGTGCTCTTCTCCGGCCGGAGCGTTTGCAGCGGGGAGTTCTCTCTCTGCAGGGCCTGAAACACACCGGCAGCTGTTTCCTCTGAATCTCGCTCCTCCTGCACCTTACGAGCCGCAGACAGGGGGCGCTCTATACGACTGCACGGCCCTACAAGACAACAAATCATCGGTTATGCCTCATTTCCACCGAGCGGTACAGTTCAGTACAGTAAGCAGTTATATTGTCCAAGGGTGGGAATGCTACACAAACAGCGAACCGTACATTAGCACCCTTCCTTTGAGGTACCTAGCACAGCAAAGGATGCAAAGGGTGGAGCGAAACTCCCCGCTGAATGTTGATTGGTTGACCAGAATTGCCAGAAGTGTTGGGCTTATTCACATCATTGCGCAAACACAATAAAATATATCCAGTGTATTTGTAATTTAATATTTTCACATGAGTTCTTGCTGTTTGTGTGTACTTGTGAGACGACATTGCCCAAAAAACATACATCCTTTACAAAACATTACCGTTATTGTGTCATGAAATGTAGCTTTAAGAGATTTTCAGACAAGAACGTAGTTGTTTAAACTCTAAACCTGCGTTTTTTTTATAAAAATAGCGCCTATTTGGACATTTCAAAGCTCCTGGTGATTATTCTATATTATTATTTGTGAACCTGGACCACAAAAGCAGTCACAATGTGACTTTTGTTTGACTCAGTTTTTAAAAATTGAGATTTATACATCATCCTAACTTGAAATGGAGAAACGCAGACCAGACTTGATGTATGTATTTCTCTATGAACTGTTAATGATTCATCAGCCGTTGAGTAAGTGTGAGTAGCACATACGTGACTTCTCCTGTCTGCTAGCAGAGGTTCTCTCTGTCTGTCTCCTGACTGCGACTGGTTTGGTAGGGATGTACGACTCCACACTGTCCTTTCTTTTAGCTGAGAGAGAGTGTTCGATCTTTCTTCCACCTGTACAAACCCCGCCCCCAAAAAAACAAAAACTGATTTTTACTGATTTAGCATCATTATGCTGAGGAATAAGGAACATAACTAGAGCGATGAAATATGGGAGGAAAGAAAATGTAATTATATATTAACATTATATTTTTTAATTCTTATACTTTTTACTAAATAGATATATATATATATATATATACAAAAAAAAAACTGTCCAAAAAAACAAGCATTTATGAAAACATACTCTAAGACTGTGATTAGAAAACATTACCTTGCGAGGAGGGGCTGAATTCCAGCATGATGAGGTCACCATGGCTGAGCTGCTTGCTGATTGGCTGGCTTGTGGGTTGGGCAGGAAGTGTGAGGTCAGGGAGACTGTCGCTGCTTTCCTCTCTCTCGATCTGCTCCTCGATCCATTCCTCCGCTGACTCTTCTCCGGCCGAGTCTCGACTGCTGCGTCTGACACTCACCTCCAGGCTGCGTCGCAGAGCCTTAAACACAAACGCAGGTCAACTTTTTTCACGTGTATATCCTCCAGTGTGCTTGTATCAGTAACACTTTCACCTCACCTTGACCTGGTCAGCATTCAGAAGAACCCTGTCGACGGGCTCCGGCTTACTGCGTGACCTCGGGGCGACAGAGCGTGGCGCTTTACTGCTGTCGTGAGCAGACTGACAGACAAACACAAGGTTATACAGTGACTAATCTGGAGATCAGAATGGCAAATAAAGTACTATTTCTCAAAGAGAGTAGTATGTAGTAGGTGCAATCCACGCAAATTTCTCTATGCATGGAATACCTGGATGCCATAGCACACTGTGTGGATTACTGTATCCCACAATGCAATGCGCTAGTGACTGTCAAAAAGACGTTTTCACACTTCATTCCATTGAAAATGTCATTACAGAATTAGCATAGTTATAAAATATCGCAAATTCAGGAATTGTTTTTCTTTTTAATGGCAATGCTCATAAAATATAATTTTAATATAATTTAAAATATAAGTTTGCTGTGTTATTAAAATAACTTTATAAATCAAGCTATTATCACTAATTTTTATATGAGTGAAAAAACAATAAATAATAATAATTTTTAATATAAAAAACATGAAATAATATAGATAACATATTTAAAATTAGAAAATGTAAAAAAAAAAAAATTTAAAAATAAAATGAATAAATGTTGCATATTTTAAAATGTAAAAATCATTTATTATATGGTAACGTTCATAATTCAAAAATGGATTCATGTGTTTTTAAAAATACCTAACTACATTAACTCACATTAAAAGTAAGAATCGTTTAAGTCTAGATGGGCCAGAGTTGAGAACTAGTAATTACGATGAGTCTGACAAATATTCTCACCTCCATATCTGCGCTCTCGTATGGCTCAAAGTCATCTGCGTATCTGTGCTCGGGTGAAATCTTCACTTTCTTTCCTTTCTCAGTGCAGATGTACAGAGATTCCTACAGCAATGTGCATAAAGTTAAAATGCAGTGCCATACTGCAGAAATAGAAAGGGATCAAATGAAGTTCATGCAGCACACGTGTTTGGGGTTTGTTCAGATCACTAGTAAGAGTGACTCACGAAGCTCTCAGCAGCAGCTGGATAGTGTGTGTGTGTGTACCTGCACCCATCGTCGTCTCTGTGCTTTCTCAGGCGCCGTGTGGCTCCTCTGTTTCTGTCGATCAGCCCCAGGCTTCTCTCCGCTCTCTCTGGATGAATCTATGTGAACAGAACAATGCTTTATTTCACTGAGACATCACAGGAAGCCTGCGCTCATACATCAGTGTATTTACCTGCGGTGTGCGTGTGTCTCTGCGGCGGCGAATAGGCCGCTGCTGAAGGCTGGATGGGTTTCCTGCTGGATCGGCTGCTCTGAGGCGCTGAGGTGCTGACATGAGCGCCGTTGATGTACAGATTGAAGCCCTGCTCCAAAAGCTCCAGCTCTGTCTGGCGAGGGTCCTTCCTCTGCAGTCTTCTCAACGCCCTGAGAGAGATCAGAAAACACACACTGACTGAGGCAGAGAAAGATGCAGGTTTTTCGCAGAGAAAATGGCTATTAACTTTATTATTCAGGTACATTTAATCTTATGCAACATATGTTTTCCAGCAGCATCTCTTACATTTTTGATCACATGCATGTGGTTTTATGTCTGTAAGATCTTCTAAATGTTTTTTTAAGACATCTTTTATGATGACCGAGGCTGCATTTATTTGATCAAAACTACAGTAGAATTAACAGTAATATTGTTAAACATTAGAACCGTTTACTAGAACTCTTTTCTGTGGGAATACATTTTAAAACATCATTTATTTCTGTGAATTTTCAGCATCATTAACACAGTTTTCAGTGTCACATCATTCTGATATGCTGATTTGTTGTTTAAGAAACATTATTATGTCGTGCCGCTTTATATTGTTTCGCGGATGCGTTTGTAGTTCAGGATTCTTTGAGGAAAGGAAAGTTCATGGGCAGCATTTATTTGCAATAGTAATCTTTTGGAACATAAATATGTAAAATTTTGATCAATTTCAGGCATCTTTTTGTGCTGATTTCTTTAAAAATGAATCATTTACAGCTATAATAGTAAATTTGTATAATAATTATTAAATAGTTTAAAATAAGCATTAAGTGGTAAATGTAAAATGGTACATATAAATGTAAAATTAGATAAAATAATACATTTTTAACTGAATATCGAACCAGACAAGCAATAGAAAGCCTTGCCTCTAAACCCTGCACTTGCCATTATTAGATTTAATTTTACAGAACTATATCAGTAACTAATCTAAATCATTAGACTCTTCTGCATGCCCATTTCTCCAGTTTGACAGCAAACCAGTTAAGATTTGAACGTGATCCAGTCATCGTGTGCGTTCTGGAGAAAGGCAAGATTTCGTTTCACTGGCAGCTGGTTATTTACGAGCATCTGAGTTCAAAGACAACACGTCTCTTAACGCTACAAATTTCCACGGCCAGTTTGAATTTCACTCCAGCGGGTTCCCAGCCAATCAGAGCGGCTCATTAGCGGGTCCAGTCTTGTAGAACGTCACATGGTCAAGCAGGGTTTGCATGTGATTGTAATAGTAGCCATATCACTCAACCTGAGCTCACACAGTTAACCTATTTTTGCGTTATCTGACCTGTGTTTGTATGTTTGTGTTCGGGTGTCTCATCAAACCTGTTTTTATGCTGAAGGTTGATTAAATATTCATCCAGCTTCTCCTCGGCTGAGGAGTGTTTCCCTCCCCTGCTCCTCCTGAGCTCCTGCAGACAACACAAACTCTCAGTCAATCTGAACAATGGGAGACACCAGATGATGTATAAAGCTACACAGAGGTCACAGATGGGATGGGAATCTCAAGGAATTTCCTATCCAATTATGGGTGAGTCTTCATTGACAATGCATAAGAGTCATTTGGATTATATATAATCCATTATATAGCAAAGATGTCACGGCAGAAGGATGCAGGAGACAGACATGAAAGAAGAGACAGGACGACTCTTACAGAATCTGCACTGTTTTTCAATCACAGCATCTGGACACTAGAGAGGAGCGTGAAACCAGAAGAGAAGAGAGAGAAAAGAAGATAAGGTTTACAGCTGGCAAACTGGGAGCTTTGCTCTTAATTGGGAAGAAGATTATTTCAACACGCAGCGTGTGTGTTTCTGTCAGGTGTCCACTGGACATGACACATCCAATCACAATTCAGCAACGTAAACCACTGTACTGATGCTGAACAGCTCTAACTGACCACATCTACCTGTGCAGACATAAAAAAGCTGCAAATCCTTTTGAAAGGAAAATATGTTTATTTTATTGTCGTCTTACCATTTAGAGTTATTGTATGTTTACACACACACACATATTATATTTATACACTACTGTTCAAAAATTTGGGGTCAGTAAGATATTTAATGGTTTTTAAAGATGTTTCTTCTGCTCATCGAGGCTGCATTTATTAGATTAAAAATCCAGAAAAAAACTGTAATATTGTGAAATATTATTTTGATTCAAATATATATTAACATTATTTGAATAATGATGTCTGAAAGGATCATGTGACACTGAAGACTGGAGTAATGATGCTTTGTTTCACAGAAATAAATTACATTTTAAAATATATTCACACAGAAAACACTTTAAATTGAAATAATATTTCACAATATTACAGTTTTTCTGGATTTTTAATCTAATAAATGCAGCCTTGATGAGCAGAAGAAACATCTTTAAAAACCATTAAATATCTTACTGTTCTAAAACTTTTGAATGGTGGTGTATATATATAATATATATATATATTATACACACACACTTTTATTGTCATCATCATTTTTTCCACCACTTCCTCCACTTTTGCAAGTCATTTTATGGTTTATTTAAAACAATAAAATAGGTAAAAATAAAGACCCTGGTCTGAAAATGTTATTTCTAGTTTTATTCACTGTATACAGTCTAACTGTATGGATATAATATATAAACGATGATGTTTCATAATTACTATTTGGGTAAACAAACGATGATAAACTTTACTAGATGCAAATGAGCTGCTGCAGAAATATGTACATGAAAGGCAAAAACTGCTAAAAGAATACAAACAGCAAATAACTTAATTAACGTTATACTAGAAGAAAATAGACACATATCTTATTAATAACGTTACTATATGACCTTAAACACCTTATCCGTACATGCACACCTATGTTTAATAATGCTTTGCTAGAGTAAATCTTTTGTACCTGGTTCCAAAGCTTATACTGAGCTCAAGCTAAACTAGTCTTAATCCAGCTATCAGACAGATAATGTTAAAGCGATCAGATGTTATACAGATGTTCACCTGATGATGATGATGATGATAATTAGCCTTTCTGCTAACACACAAAACCTTTCCGTTATTAAACTCTACAGCATAAATCCTCACAATAACTCTAATATTCATTTCTACACACCCTGGAATAGAAGTGTTGAATAATAAAAGCTGTCAACTTACAGTCCATGACATTTCTCTGCTGAAATCGCCCTTCTGTTTGCAGCAGGAGCGTCTGTGTGTTGTTGCGTTCAGCGAGGCTGGTAACCAGGCGAAAGGCTGACCAATCACCGCACGTACTCTGAACACATTTCCCGCCCATCTAACTGTAACTACGAGTAATCGACCAATCACAGCGCGCTATAGAACAACAGGCCGCCCACACAGCGAAAGAGCGCAGAGACGCTGCCCAATCACAGTACGCCATTGTGATAAATCAATGATCATTTGAAAAAAAAGGTGTTTTTGTTTTCGATAGAATTTACATCGATTGGTTAAAACAAGAAGTTTAATAACATAACAGTGCATTTAAATATCTTTTTATCTCTTTAAACACTTTTAAATATGCAAATCGATCCAAAATAAATAGTCAAATTACTGTCATAAAGTCTATTGTGTTTATAATAATTTTTAATAAGTTAGCAAATGACCCGTTCGTTTATTTTTATTTTTGATTTCTTTATTTTAATCGTTAATCGTTACCAGTAGCCTACTACTATTTGGTCTGTTTATTCATATTTGTACACATACAGTAGGGAAAAAAAGACCATTCCTTTTGTACACTGAATAACCAAATGTATTATAAAGTATTGTAATTAACTATTATAAATAAAATCGAAATAAAAAGCTATATTTAGCTCTTGTGCAGTAAGGATTGAGAGTTACACCACATGAAAAAATACAAATTTATTGTAAATACTAGTTTGTTTGTTTTTTAACCATACTACAGTGAAGTACTTGAAACAATGCGCTGTGGTAATTCTATAGTTGCTGTGGTAATATAACAACTATAGTAATATAAACAAATCCCTTTACACAATTTTTTCCCAACTTAAAATGTACACACAGCACCCCATATGGACAGAAAAATACAGAATTGTTGACGTTTTTGTAGATTTATTAAAAAAGAAAAAGTGAAATATCACATGGTCGTAAGTATTCACACCCTTTGCTGTGACACTCATATATTTAACTCAGGTGCTGTCCATTTCTTCTGATCATCCTGGTTCTACACCTTCATTGGAGTCCAGCTGTGTTTGATTATACTGATTGGACTTGATCAGGAAAGCCACACGGCTGTCTTTATAAGACCTTACAGCTCACAATGCATGTCAGAGCAAATGAGAATCATGAGGTCAAAGGAACTGCCTGAAGAGCTCAGAGACAGAATTGTGGCAAGGCACAGATCTGGACAAGGTTACAAACACATTTCTGGTTGGAGAGGATCTGCAAGGAGGAATGGCAGAGGATCCCCAAACTAAATACTGAGCAATATATTTCTGTTTTTCTTTTTTATAAATCTGCAAAAATGTCAACAATTCTGTGTTTTTCTGTCAATATGGGGTGCTGTGTGTACATTAATGAGGAAGAAAATGAACTTAAATGATTTTAGCAAATGTCTGCAATATAACAAAGAGTGAAACATTTAAGGGGGTCTGAATACTTTCCATACCATAATCACCATAATTGTTATCATAATGGTGATTTAATAAAAATGTCTGATTTTAACAACAAACAAAAAAACTTACTCCACAGATCCACATCACCTCTAGTCAGATGATGCATTAAACATTACAGATCTGAAATCACTCTCTCATAAAATACAACGTGAACAGTACAAAAAGACAACCCAAGTCTAATGTTGAACACATTTTTATTAATTATAAACTGTATCATTTATATAAAACCAGACACAAAAGACTGAAATGAAATCACTTTGAATTAAAAAATAAAATAATGTAAACTGTAAAATAAAAGTAAAAGCTCACTGCAGACATCCAACTGCAAAGGAATCTGTATTTCCCACTCTCTCACACACTCCCGCACACACATCTGACCACTGAGAATATATGAGAATCGCAGAACCAATGAATGCATCCGAGCAGACGTGAATGAGAGGAAAATCAAGTCAGAAATGATCAGGGAAGCACATGAGAAATGAGGTTCTGAGGGTTTCAGGACATTAATCACCACAGTCTGATGTTAAACAGAACCAGATAAACCACTACACACCCCTCAACAAAAATAACCGTTAAAACACATCCTCTGCAGCATTAACGCTGGTGTGTGTGTGGCTATCTTTCGTGCATAAATATATATACGTGTGTGTGTGTGTGTGTTCGAACTCGATAGGCAGCTGACAGAATTCCCTTTTCTTTGGCGTGTTGGTAAATCCCAAAATATTAGCGTGAAGAAACTGCTCTGGATGAAATGCAAACCTTAAAACAAATAAAACGAGCAATAGCAATAACTTAAATAAAAGTGCTTAAAAAAACAATTCGTTTAGAGCCCTTTCATTAAAACAAAAGTCCGAGAGCGCACCGGGATGCCCAATGCGGTAAGACCGGAAAATTTCATAACAATAATTAGAATAAGAGTCAGAAATCAGGATGGAGAGTGACGGGCTCAGAAACACCTCCGCACGTCATCGTCCAGAATTCACCACCATCCCAAACGCTCCGCCCTCAAGATCCCGGCCACACGGACGCGGCCTCGCAGTCTGTCACGGCGGCGGCGGAAGAGGCGTCCAACTGTTCTCTCCGCCGTCTTTCCGTCTCCCACTCCACGAAGGAGTCGAACAGGCTGGGCCAGGCCTCGTCCTCGCTGTAGTTGCTGAGGTCCTGGCCGATGCTCTGCGTGAAGTTCAGAAACATGTTCCAGGTGTCGCGGGAGATGCCGCGCACGCCGCAGGGATTGTCCGACAGGAAGTCCAGCCAGTGCTCCAGCAGCGGCGGCGTGTCCAGTGTGAAGACGAGCCGCCACAGAGCGATGGCGATGGAGCGCTGCAGCGAGCGCTGGCCCTGCTCGGCGTCCAGACCGAACTGGAAGGTGAAGCGGTAGAGATCTTTGAAGCTCTCCTCCCCACGGGACTCCTCTAGCAGCATGGAGAACCGAGAACAGATCCCCGGGATACTGTCAGCCTGGATCGCCTTACAGCCGTCCACAAACTCCCTCCTGAGACACACACACACATTGGGATTTTATTTTACTTCTGTAATGTGGTGGGAACTATACATGGGTCAAAGACGTAATGATGTCTGCATCAAGGAAATAAACAAAGTTTCTGTAATTACATTTATAATTACACATTAACACACACTTAAACCTGTCCATACTCCTACCAGCATCCTCCACAATTGCAGCAAAAGTGTTTTGAAATACAATGTGAACAAAGTACATTGTATATAAAAATATTATATATTATATTATCATTTTTATTTGTATTTTTAATGGTTTTATTCATATTTTTAAAGTTAGTTTTAGTTATTATAGTAGTATTAAAAAGTAATGAATTCGACTACTTAAATGACTTGTGTTAGGTGTAATGTGTGAACACTGAGGCCAGATACTGTGGAAAAACCCACTGTCAAACACTCGACTGCAAACAGCGTCGTTGCGACACTTTGACGTGATGAAGCAATCTTTGCAAGTTTCTGTCTGTTTCTGGAGGAACTGCGGTGACTAATGATCTCTCACTCCAGTGCTATTTAACAAGAACACTGGGAAAACATCTCTTAATGACTGTAGTTTTGCGACTTTTTGCATATTTTCCCCTAGAATTTTATAATACCCATAATGCTGCAAAACTCAGTATAAGTATAAATATTGAAAGGCCCCCTAGATATCATAAAAACACATACAATACACACACACACAAAGAAAATGTGCTTATTTTCTTATGAACCAGTGTACACTGGGATTGAATTCTCAGTTATTGTTTTTTAGGGTTTTTTTTTTTAAGAAATTAATAAATTTTATAATTACAATAATTTTATTCGGCAAAGGTACTTTACACAGATCAAAAGTGACAGTAAAGACATTTAAGTTATTATTATAAAGGTTTTATAATATTTCAAATAAACATTATTTTTCATTTTCTATTTAAAGAATGAAAATAAAAAACTAGAGCTGGGCAACAATTAAAATTTAAAAATATATTATGTTTATATATTAAATATGTATATTTAAAATAAATTATATGAATATATAGATTACATATATTATGAATTAAATATACATGAATATTTTATAAATATATACTGTATATGTGTGTATTTATATATACATAATATACACCATAAACACACACACGTATATATTATGTTCACAAAAACGTTTATTTAGGATGTGATTAATCGTTGCCCAGCACTAATTAAAATCACGTTTTTCCACAAAAAAAAAAAACTATTAAGCTACACAACTGTTTTTAATATTGGTAATAATCAAAAATATCAGCATATATTAGAATCATTTCTGAATAATCATTTTTCACTGAAGTGTTATGACGCTGAAAACTCAGCATTGCATCTCCAGAATAAATTACATTTTAAAATATATGCAAATAGAAAAAAGGTATTTTAAATTGCAAAAATATTTAGACTTTTTACTGTATTTTTGATCAAACAAAAGCATTCTTTGTGATCGTTATTATTGCTGTTGGTGCTTTGTTGTGCAGTTTTTTTACCTGTATTGTTTAAAACAATTTCCCTCAGGAGGGTCCAATAAAGTAAAGACTGATTGATAACAGGACACTTCTTTTTCATAAAGCCTCAAACGTCTGAAGCATAATCAACTGACCTTGTAAACTTGCACATGGTAGCAGCCTGGAACTTCCACGCCAGCACCAGCACTCTGAACTCGGCCGGATCCACGCACAGATCGTTGCAGAAGCGCTCCATCCCCTCTTCCAAGATGGCATCCTCGTGCTCATCCTTATAACAAGAGAACAGCTCGTCGATCTGAGCCAGCGACACTCCGTCCCGGTCCTGCGAGTTCTGTTCCCACCGGACGTCTGCGGAGACGGCCGGAACTGTGGTGCCCTCCACCGTCACCTCGGACACTTTAGTGCCGTTGAATATGACGTCAGCAGAGGACTTGGCCACTTCCTCCTTGTGCGCGCCCCCCGTTCCGCCGCTGCCTTTTTTACCGTGCGACTTCCCAGCATCCTTTTCACCACTTTTACTGCCCAGAGAGGATGTGGGGTTCTTACATTTAGTCACGCACTGCCCCATGTCTCTCTCGCTCTCGTTCCCGTATTGGTGGTCCCGTCCGCGCCCTCTCTCAGAGGTCTTCCCTCAGGTCCAGACGGCCCCTGCTAGACGCCGCTGCTCTGGCTCACGGAGAGCAGTCACCATGCCCTAAAGATTCAGAGAACCAAACAGAGAAGTATAAGGGTCAAATGAAGTATAGGGTCAAAAGTCTGTTTTGTTGTTGAATGTATTAGGTTTTCTCAGTCTCTTCGGTGCATTTCTCTCAACAGTTCTCACATTTCCACAACATTTCTCAAGACTATTAGTGCAAACTGAAAAACCTAAACTGCAAAAGCGTGTCACTTGTTCAAAATGGATAGTTTATTGCTCAAAAGCAAGTATTAATGTCAATGAAAGTGTCAGTGTCGTCAAAATGAAAAGTCCTGACACCATTTTTAATTTACTGTATTCAAAACAGTGTGCAAACGATTCAATTTAGAAGACATTTTCAGGAAAAAAAAAAGATTTAAACTGTTTTTCAAATTTACCTGACAGATTTTGAGAACTAGTTTTTGTATGTAATGACTCAAGCAATGAAATGAGGACTATTAGTTTTATATGGAACGACTATTCAGCAGTCACAAGTTTAGTTCATTTTGACTGACAAAACATAAGCATATGATAATGTAATAAAACAGCAGAGAGTTGTATGAAAGCAATTGATGCACGTCCAAAAGCATTTGAAATCAGTTGGAAGCAATGACAAACTGCTACTATGATGTGCACACATGACTAATTGTTCTGAGAAATGAATTAACTGTTGTGCAAATTTAAATACTGTTGTGAGAAATGCACCAAAGCGACTGAGAAAAACTGTAATGAACAGAGCAGTAGTCATTTACCCCCAACATCTGAGAGACTGAAGGATTAACGTTATGTTTGGTTCTGAAGGGAAACTCCCCCTTGATCAACCGAAATGCGTTTATGTTCGTGAGAATCATTCCTGATCCAGCCTCACCTACAGAAGCAGTGAGTATAATGTCTTTTAATGAATCTTTGCTAATCGCGGTTCCTGGTAATGTGCTAATTAGCAAGTTTCACTATGAATACTGCTAAAAAAAGATCCTCTGAGAGTGCCTCGGAAAAGAGGGGCGGAGTCAGCGGAGCTCGTGAAGATTTAAAGGGGAAGTACACAGAACAGAGAGCTGTTTTTGACAGGGGAAAATGAGCGTTTTTACACTATCTTTGAGAAATTTCAAAAACTATATTACAAACTTTCCATTAAGACCCTAAAGAATCATATTAGCTTGTGAAAAATTGGCTTTTGACCAGTAGCAGTCATGTTCATATTAAGCCCGAAACGCACTGCATGACTCAGATTGTCATTGTGAAAAAATTGTTGATCATGGCTCCAAATCAGTAGTCCTGTCTTCTTACAGTAAGAGAAGTTCAAAGAGAATGGTCAGATACAGCCTGACCATCGCTGTGTTTGCTGCTACGATCCACGTTTACTGACCAGCCAATAAAAACGTGACGTGAAATCAATGCGCTAAAACGTAAAACTGCTTACCTCAAGCTCTTTTGCCTTCCACATTCAAGCTTTCCAGTTCTCAGCACACATTAAAAACCACAACTGCTAAAGTGTGACTTCTCATACCGTTTCCTCCTTCTATAGCAGCGTACGGGTGTCATCCTCACACAGTCTACAGTTGATCAGAACTGTCTCACAGTGTGACATGCAGTGATGTTAGAGGATTGCTACACTCATGCAGCATGTCTCAGGCTTTAATTTAGCCGAGTGTAAATGTCAAAGAACGACTGTGAGGATGCTGGGAGATTTTCACAACCCCTTTCATCCCACTTCCAAAGAACAATGACGATCAGATGAGTCTATATTGCACGTATATTGTTCCTCTTTTCGAAGCTACAAACACAAAGTTCCCTAGATGAACCTGAGCTTCACTTCCTTCCACACACACTCCTTATTCTTCAGCCGTTTTCTTATCTTGTGATTTTCTTTTTTTTTGGAAAAGCAGATCATCTTGTATGAATCTTATCCGGCTAAACAAAGAAAAGCAGTCATACAATGTGTGGTGAATTGCACCCTGCCAGAGAATCAGAGGCAGGGCAGGACGTTAACTAACCAGTGTGGTGAAATCTATTCATTGTGGTTGCTGAACTAGTAATCAGAGTATAATGGCATGTGTAACGATTCTTGCAGTCGTCGCTCCTCCTGCGTTCTGATTGGCTACATTAGACATGAAGTGATAAACGCTTCCACCCCGACAGGAGCAATCGTAATGAAAAACCGTGTTACTGGGCCGGACAGGTTACACAGACCTGGCTAAACGTCAAGGGATCTCATCTGAAGTTCTCAGAATAACACATTAATAATGAGCCGTTTGTGTCTTCAGAGGAACGAGAACAATGCGTGTCCATAATTCATCATGTGGGTTTCTTTGTTTCTGGCCTTGTTTGTGCGTTTAATATTAAATAAAACAGATTTGTTTTCCTCTCAAGCACAGAAGAGCCATAAGACGCAGCGTATTTATGAGCAATCATGTTATGCCTTGTAACAAATTATAAAACGTATCAAATATGAATTATTGCCGTAATCAGACATGTGAGGAATCCAATACAAAAATTGTCAACGATGTGCTGTGTTAAATTTGCCAAGCAATATCGTTTGTAAAAATGTCATAAATACTATTATTATATAATTAGAACAGGAAATATATATATATATTACAAAATTAAAATTAGAATATTTACTTTAAATCAATTATTTATATAGAGAGAATGATATAGTGAGACAGCATTTTAAGATAGTACTTACTAAATTATAAAGTATATTTAAGTATATCCCATAAATAATTAATTATTATTAATTATGGAATATTACAGAATTTCAAAATCAATATTCATAAAATACATTTTATTGAAATGTATTTATTTTGTACACTTATTTTATACATAATTTAGAGAGAAATAATTATTTATCATTAATTTATTTGTATTTTTTTTATTTGTACAGAATAAATGTAGAAAAGAGAGACTATTTACAAAATTATAAAGTAGAATATTCATATAATATTTTATATAGAATTCAAATATATATATACAGTGGGTACGGAAAGTATTAAATTGTTCACTCTTTGTTATATTGCAGTCATTTGCTAAAATCATTTAATCATAATTTTCTTCCTCACACCTGTACACACAGCACCCCATATTGACAGAAAAACACAGAATTGTTGACATTTTTGCACATTTATTAAAAAAGAAAAACTGAAATAAACACATGGTCATAAGTATTCAGACCCTTTGCACAGTATTTAGTAGAAGCACCCTTTTGATCGAATACAGCCGGGAGTCTTTTTGGGAAAGATTTTGGGAAGTTTTTCACACCTGGATTTGGGGATCCTCTGCCATTCCTCCTCGCAGACCCTCTCCAGTTCTGTCAGGTTGGATGGTAAACGTTGGTGGACAGCCATTTTTATGTCTCTCCAGAGATGCTCAGTTGGGTTTAAGTCAGGGCTCTGGCTGGGCCACTTAAGAACAGTCACAGAGTTGTTGTGAAGTCTCTCCTTCATTATTTTATCTGTGTGTTTAGGGTCATTGTCTTGTTGGAAGGTAAACCTTCGGCCCAGTCTGAGGTCCTGAGCACTCTGGAGAAGGTTT
>JAUMHP010000082.1:15874404-15891547 GCA_032361065.1 Enteromius trimaculatus | reverse complement strand
AAATGTCAACAATTCTGTGTTTTTCTGTCAATATGGGGTGCTGTGTGTACATTAATGAGGAAAAAAATAAACTTAAATGATTTTAGCAAATGGCTGCAATATAACAAAGAGTGAACTATTTAAGGGGGTCTGAATACTTACCCACTCCGTACCCACTGTAGATTCCATTAATGGCATCCAAAATAAAAGCTTTTGTTTACATGATATACTGTGTATATTTAGTATGTATATATAAATACACACATACAGCATAGATTTTTTTAAATATGTACATGTGTTTACATGTAAACATTTAAATTCAGAATTTATATTTTATTATAAATATATTTAATATAAATGTAACATCTTTTTCTGAAATATATACAAGCATGTGTGTGTATTTATATATATATATATATATATATATATACACACACTCAATAAATATACACAGGCATATATCATGTAAACAAAAACTTTTAGTTTGAATGCGATTAATCATATAATATTATAAAGTAGACTATTTACTTTATATTATTAAATATAAACAATATGTATCACAAATAAATGGCATGGAAAATTGCAGTGGTTTTGAGCTGCTGAAATGTTCGTTCAGACATTATTTTATCTAAATGAAGGTGACATGTAAGTTAACCTTAACAGCTTGTCTCTATGGATGCTGTACGGACCAATCAGCATCCAGCAGTGGAATGATGTGCTTTATAACGAGCGGTGAGCTGAACAGAACGAGCTCAGAGCGACGGCATCACCATGGATCAGGACACAGTCGTGTGGTGGAGTAGTACGGGACACACTGACTCACCCAAATCCCTGAGCACTGAACCGAGGTGTCATCTGAGGAAACTCCATGGAGACGGCCGGAACATCCGCTAGCCTGAGCGCAAGCAAACCAAAGAGCTGTTAGAAAACGATACGGCGCACAGAAATAACACGCACCTCAATCTGCAGCATCTACACAACACACCTCAGTCCCCCGACACACTTTCACACACCCAATCACAAGCCTGGAAACACACTCACACTAACCAACACACACAATACCCACGAGGTAACCTAAATAAAACTGGGTAGATGGGAGCCGGGTTACATTAGAGGTGTTGGATTGCTTGTGTGACCGATGCCACGATTAAATGACATATAACCCGACAGGGGTCATCGCCACAGCAACGCACACCTGATGGGGATGTGGCCGGCAGCCGGGGTCAAAGGTCAAGAGCGAGAACAAATTCTCGATTGTAGGTTGATAATCAACGCCCAACAGGCATCCGCAGACTATTTTACTTCCATTATGTGCTTCACTTACTAGAATGAGAGGATATCGCTTGCGAGAAATGCTAGTAATATAGTAATTATATATTTATTGATGTACTGTGTGATATGTAAATATACTGTAGGATTAGTATATTCACAGCATTTACATGCCACTACAAATACATATCAATAACCTATTCAAAAGTATACTAATACCACAGCCATGTACCCTAATGTTTTCAGCTTTCTTTTGATCTAATTATCATTACTATCATCTAGTTTCTATTGAGCTATGTTTCGTGTTTTTTCTTGTATTATTTATTATAACCATTTATTTTCTACTGTAAAATTTGATTTACTATTTGAATATTGTAATCGAATTTGTTTATTCATTTTAATCTCAATCTCAACATTAGGATATAGTTAGTTACATACTAACAGTTAATTTGATGTGGACTGTTATTTATGCCTACACACAGATGCTGTCTATCAAGTCAGCATTACATTACAGGCAAACGCAGCATCTAAATTATACACACACCATTATTAGGCCATCTATTTTATATATTTATGCGGCATTTTAGACATCATAAATTATACTTGAATCCGATAACACCGTTTCTGTAACGTTAAGCAAACTCACTAGATTAGAGCCACAGCCAAAAGGCTCTATCAGTATAAATGAGAAACTTTTCCTATAAAATTACGATTAACTGTCCCGTCTATATAGCAAACACACCAAATAAATAAGTGACAAAAGAGCTCTAGAATCATACTGGTAGTTCTGCTATATTAATATGTGACTGTATTTGAGTACTGGAGCAATAAGTGTGACAGTTAAAGTCTTTTTAAAGAGCTGATCTCATGTTAGCAGCTTAGCTGGTTAGCTTCAGATGAGGCTGGTTAATTTATACACGCTAAACTTCATTTAAATTCTAAAACGTGTAGATTGTGGTCAGAAAGGCAGCAGAGCTGTGAAGTGAGGGTGTTTTGTGTTGATTTACCTGTGGAAAGATGAGGAAATGGATCGGAATCAGCGCATCCCTGCTGTCGTGCTAAAGCTAAAGCTAATCCCACACTCCAGCCGAACCGGATCGGTTCTGAATCTCTGTGAATAAGCAGAAGAGCTTCTCTGTGTGTGCTTCTGGTGCTCTTTGGCTCAACAGATGATCATAGTTGACAATTCCCCCGCATCACTTCCTACAGACCCGAACCGAACCGAACCTGCGCTGATCCAAGCCGGCTCCGGTGAAACCTCCGCCTTTAGCAGCTCTCACACTCCTCTGTATCGCTGCTGGGGGGCTGAGGGGATCGTGATGAACTGGATGCGCCCGCACGGAACCACAGAGACGCGGATCGGCCGCTGATTGATCGCAGTTTCTTTTTGTTTGGGTTCGAGAAGGTCTGCGCAAAAGCCGCGCAGAAACAGCTCCCCCGATCATCCCGCGGACCTCTGACTGCGCAACGCGAGAGCGTCGAGGACCTGTTCGAAACAAAACTCCGCGCAGTTCGAGACGTCATCGCTCGCGAGCACGTGGACGCTGGAGTGCGGAAACGCGGAGATGCTCACATAAGCTGTATTGATCTAAACACGCATAGGTAATATGCATTTCATCGCGAAGTAGAGCTGACGAGCAGCTAGATTCCTGCCAAATAAAGCGAAAAGACTGTAATAACTATAATGTGTGTCAGAAAAATTGGCAAATCATATTGACGTAATCTAGGTCACGCAATCTGTCACACTCACGCAACATTGCAGATTTCTGTTTGTATCAAACAAACTTACATGTATGGATATTTTATACTGAATAATTATTTAACCTTTAAACTAGATCTATCTTTAATATATGCAAATGTATTCCAATTTATCCCTATATATATAAATTATAAAAAATAAATCATATTATTTTACATTGTCAATTATCACACGTAATTAGTGAAATAATCATGTAGTATATTCTGTATTTGAAAAGACAGATATTTAATTATTGTTAATTATTAAGATGCGTAACTGTTGAAGTTTATTTGCAAAAACAGACAATTCTAAATCATGCTTTTTATTGTGTTAGCTGTATATATATTTTTTTGTTGTAATACTTATTAAAAATAACCCAACTGCAGTTTGATTGAGATTAATGGGAAAGCACAACATTGATTTTTGAAAATTGTTAAAAACTCCTCATATATAAATCATTACTATATGGTGTATACTGTCTTTTGCATTCTTTTCTAAATAGTAATTATATATAATAATTAAGAGAAAGATAAAAAAAACTAAGTGAAAGGATAAACATGAATCGAAGTAAAATCTTAAATGATGCATACTGTCATTATGTAATGCCAAATTCATATATTTGCTGTATTGTTGTGATTGGTGTTCACAGGTGGTCCGGATGTCTCGTTCAGATGTGCTGTCTCTCTACAGGAGGGTCCTGCGCATCGCACGCAGCTGGACAGCGCAATCTGCTCTTCCACGCGACACTGACACAGAGAGGAAATATATCGCTCAGGAGGCTCGGACCCTCTTCAGACAGAACCAGCAGGTGTGGACTGAACTCAGATCAGCAGATGGGCTGCTACAGGTCTCATATCCTCTCTCTGTTACAGATGACAGACCCAGAATCAATCAAGAGATGCATTGAAGAGTGTGAAGCTCGGATAGAGATAGGTCCTTTTTCATGAATCATTTTCAGATATTTGGTGTCATCAAATAGCAGGTGCGCAGGTACAATGATTGTTTTCTGTTTTTCACGTCAGGAACGCATTACAGGAACCCCTATCCTAGACCAGTAAGTATCTCTACGTATTGCACTAATAATTATATTACTATATTTGTAAATAGAATATGATCTCATGAAGAAATGTCAGTTACATGAATAAACTTAGAACAAAAAGAACAGAGAAAAATCTGAATTTTCAGAACAAAAGATTTAAAATGTTTTATTCCATGGAGGAAACAAAGAAAACAGAATTGTGAGATGTAAACGTGTAAAGAATTGTAAGATATAAACTCACATTAATAGTTAAATTCACAGTGTGCAAGAAACAAGCTTCTATAGATGTTTTTTAACTTTAATGAAAGTAATAGTTCAACTGTCCTGAAAAGTCTTTGTTGTCTGTTCTTTTGAGTTTGGAGTGAAATCTTACTCGATACAGGACATGTTCTCTACAGTCCCTGTAAGATTCACACAGAAATATTCGCTATATCTTCTCTCTCAGACGTATCTTCCTCCGATGGGTCTGGCCACTCAGAAAGGGAGAAAACTACGAGCTCAGCAGAGACTGAGGAAACAAGCCAAGCCGGTGTACCTGCAGTCTCACGATGAGACCTGACACACACACTGTACTGTGCAGAAGCTTCCCCCCGAACATTAGAAAGTCTCGTCTGTTCATGTTATTTCTAGCTAGAATGACAACATTATGAAACGGATCATAGTGAAGTTATTCTCACTGCCAGTGCAAAGCATGATGAATGTTATATTAGGGGTAGGTCACTGTGTACTCGTCCTCATGTTTTTCCAGACCTGTATGAGCTTCTTTGGTGTTATATTGAGGAATGTGGGTAACCTAAGAGCTGCTGGTCCCTGTTGACTTCATCAGTGGTGGTTATTTTCATAAAAATACAATCTTCTGCAGATCAAAGGTTTGGAACAACATGAGGGCGAACACATATATGTTTTGTGTGAACTATCCTTTTGATGAGAGGTTTTGTGTTTGACGTAAAGGTGTATTTATTATATTTGTCATATACTGCATTGTATAAAGGCCTCAGTTAACGTTGCATTAAAGTGTCTATCTGCATTAAATTATTTCTCATGTCATTCTTTGCACATGTTGTATTTACACCTACAAATGCAAGTTATGTTAACATGCATCACTGTTTTATAGTATTCAATTGTAGTAAACGTAACAACCATGGTCTTGTGTTTTATCAGTTTTTGGCGTGTTGTAAAAACACAAACTCTCAGTTGTCGAGTTGGCACAGGCAGGCGACGCCGCGGTTGATCCAGTGTTTCTGGGGTCGGTCAGTGGGCAGCTCGATGGACAGCACGTAGTTTGTGGAGTGACCGGTAGTGGACAGAGTCCCACGCCTGGCGCTGGTCTTGTACACGGGGCAGACATAAACACTCTCGTGCAGGAAGCTGGCGCTCTCCCCAGGCTTCAGCCAGATTATGGGCAGCGTGTCGAAGAGGACTTTAGGAACAGACTCACCGATAACCATGTGCTCTCGATCCCAGCGAGCTCCTTCAAGGAAAAGCCCACGGATGTACGCACCGTCCTCCGGTTTCTGCTCCATGTGAGTTTCCTGCTTACAGACCTAAAAGAGATGCACATTATCATATACATATTGACATACTAAATAAAAAAGCAAAACAAATGCTGTTCTTTATAAGTTTGTATTCATCAAAGGATCCTGGAAAATTTGATGTACCACAGTTTCCACAAAAATATGAAGCACCACAACGGTTTTCAACAATTATAACATCAGAAATTATTCTTGAGCTGCAAATCAGCATATTAGAATGATTTCTGAAGGATCATGTGACACTGAAGACTGGAGGAAATTAAGCTGTGCATCACAAATACACAAATTATATTCTAAACTATATTGCAATAGAAAACAATTAGAAAAGTTATTTATACATTTCACAATATTATTGTTTTACTGTATTCTTTGGTCAAATAAATATAGCCTTGGTGAGCATCAACAAGTTTCTGTATGCTCTCATTGGCAGACAAACCTCAAACTCAAAGCCGATGTAGTCAATGGGGATGGTGTACTTGCGAGCGAAATTCTGAGACACACCAGTGAGGAATGACTGAGTGAAATAAAACGCAGATACCCAGAACACAGACGGAGGGCCATTATCAATCCAGTCCTAAAACACACACAAATATGGCTTAATTATTTATTCAAAATCAATAAAAACTATACAGACAAAAGCTAAAAAATTGGTAAAAACACAACAAAACATGAATAAAATTATAATTGCATCTCAGAATAAACAGAATTTACCCTTAAACTAGGTGCATCAGTTTTTTTGCAAACATTAAAGGACCATGAGCCTCTCTCTTGTCGTGTGCATCTGTCTTAGCCGTAGCTACTAGAGTTCACCTGTAGGAACTGCAGTCTGGCGAGGAAGTCGGACACATAGCTTCCGAGGGGTTTGAGGGAAGGGTAGGACTTTGCGGCCCACATGGCTGGCACTTTCCCAACGAGAAGACTGTTGAAGACGTTCTCCAGCTCGGCTGACATCACAACCTGCCCCCGAAGTGCCTTCTGGGTGTTTATCAGGCTGCTACGCACCACCTTTGACAGCCTGTCCATTTACATTTATGCATTTGGCAGATGCTTTAATCCAATCAACAATGTATATGTTATCCGTTCATGCATGCCTGGGAACTGAACCCATGACCTTGCGAGCTCTACTACAAGAACACTATGATGTATTCTATGTAAATCGATGTAGGCTACAAATAAATCTAGTACCTGTTGAAGCGAATAAGTTCCTGCCTTAAGACGGTGTTCATCGACTCCTCATACAGGAGTGGGTATTTATTGGTCACCATCTCAATGTCAAAATCAGGAGGGAGTTTGGCCAGCATTCCCCCAGCCAGCTCATCCACTATTTCCTGTGGACACAGATAAATCTGCTGTCTCAAAGACCAGGTACACAAAACTGCCAATCATTTATCATTTCTGATTTGCATCCTCCCACCTGTGGTGATTTGGCTCCACCACTGGTTTGTCTCGGCAGAGTCAGCAGCACTCCGTCTAACAGCTGATTGGTCTCCTGGTTGTCTTTGGTGATGTTAGCGTTGCTGTGGAGGCCGAAGACCTCGGGTTCAGCAGTGATGGGAAGGTTGCGGATGTAGTCCACGTAACTCTACGTACAAAAGAGATCATGCAGTTTAATATTTTGATTCAAATGCAAGGGGTGGATGAGATTTGCAAGCTTGATTTTCAGTGAATAGCAATTAAATATGGTTCTGTTTTGTTCATTTTAAAACAAAAACGGATCAACAATTGATTCAATGTGTGTTTGTGTGTACCTGGTACAGACCGTGTGAAGGCACATAGTACAGATCTCCCTCACACACACAATACTGGTCCTGTTCAATGAGCTCCCAGCTGTAGAAGATGGAGAGGAGGGACATCAGCAGTCTCCGGTCCTTATCGTCAGTCACCCTCCCACCATAATTACACTCTCCTACAGAGAACACGAGTACAGAAGAGTTGGAAAGATGATGTTTGTCTAACAAAAATGTTAAAAGAACTAGATTCTAGATCTAGAACTAGATGGGTGGTTTCTTGGGCGTAGTTAGGTGGTTGCTGCTAGCTTAATCACCTGTCAGATAGGTGAGGGCCTCCAGAGGAACCTCCTCATACTCATCCAGGAACATCTGGATCTGACGAATGCTGATCCTCAGGTCAGACTCATTAAACTCATATGGAATATTCCAGCCTTCAGAAAGACAGAGACAAAGAAAGAAGACCGAACACAACTTTGATGCCGCAGTAAAAACCCCTCATTGAAGACAACTCAGACAGGAAATTCAGTTATTGATTATGAGTCAAAAGAAGTCAGAAACTTGGCTCCCATATACACTTAATGATCTCACCAAAACCTTCTGGTAAAGATCAGCTTGAAACATCTGGTAAGATTATTATGCGTTTTTGGGAACAACCGTGTATTAATATGTTGAGAAATAAAAACCTCATCATGACATTTATGGTTGTGCACATAACTTTTGCTGTTTTTGGTAGTGTGTGCTTTCTACAATTGTTGGATATTGATGATTACTTACTAATAATTCCCAGATCATCAGTATAAACAAATATATGTTTGCTAAAGAAGATGTGATTCGCTCTTCCCATGGCAAAAACTCTGTGCAGTCTATTTTACAGGGGTCTATTTTATAATGGTTTAAAAATATTCTATAATTTTTGCACATTTTAACTGTTACTGTCTGCGAGCCTGAGTCAAAAGAACCAAGTCCCATGTCTATACAATGTTCTGATACAGAGATACAAGTCTTGCTAAATGGTCGCTAATATGCCTCCTTTGGTTGTTAAGAATTGGCTTGTCAGCTGCAAATGGTGTTATATTAGATTTTAAGTTCATTAAAATAGGCTGCTGGCCAGTATGAATTATATAAACAATTCCCCCTGCCTCTTATGACGTTCAGCTGGAAGATATGCCTCTTTTATAATAGTGTTTATAGTTTTCAGGAGAATCGATCTATGAACTTATAACTGCCTCGGTTGATTGCTGTACAATAATGTCCATTTGGAAAAGATTAGATCAGTTAGATGGATGATAGTTTGCACAGAAGATTGTTTAGAGATGGAGGGTGAATCAAATGAAGGATGACAGACAGGAAAGCAAACAGCATTACAGATTCATATCTGACCGAGTGGGCCGAATGTTCTCCTCTCCTGGACCAGAGCGTGGAAGAAACAAAGGCCGAACAGCAGCTTCTGCCAGATGTCTTGTTTAGCAGAGCTGCTGAAGAAGGCAGGGTCAGAGATGGGGTCGCTGAGGTAGGAGCGCAGTAAATTTGCCCTCAGTCCTTTGGGAGGCTCGTTCGTCATCTTCACCCCATTCTGCAAAACACTCACAGGAAACTTGTCGGACGGCTGACTGGTCAACCACAACCTAAAAAACAGAGTTTGGTACGAATAACAAATAAATAAAAAACAGAAAAAGGTGAGTTTTTCTCTCAGAATTGCATGAAAAAAAACTTGCAGTTATGACTTATTGTCTTAGAATTGAGATATAAAGTCTGAATTGTGAGATATAAATTTGCAATTCTGAGAACTTTATAACTCACAATTGTGAGCTTATATCATGCAGGTAATAAAAATAGACGAATTGTTGAATACAGTCATTATTTTAAATTTATGAGTTAATTAATGTGTTCCAAAGACGAACAAATCGGTTAAGTGATCGAAGACAAAATTTGATCTCTGTGCTGATATTGAGTGTGGCCACATTCATTTATGTGAAACAGCACAGTGAGTGTGAGTTATTTTTACCTGAAGCTGGCGTGTGTGTTTTCAGGTGTGATGACCTCCTCACAAATCTTCTCCAGTGTTGGCATCCAGCTGGTCGCGAGGTGACAGTTCTGCAGTACGACCCAGGTGCCGTCGGTCAGTGCTGCTCTGATCAGCTGCTCCGCTACTGGACCTTGACCCTGACCCAGAGAGATCGTCTGCGTCTTACTGCCGCCCATGCCCAAGTCATCTGCAAACTTCAGTAGTCCTGAGACAAAGAGTTGTAAATGTAAATGTTCAGTGCTGAGCTGAAACAATCATATATTTTTATATATAATAAGAAAAAATCATTTTACTATATTACCAGCTGTAGGGTCTGATCCTGGAGAGAGGACGAAGATGAGTGGTGAACAGCAGTTGGAGTCACTGTAGCTCTCCGCCAGGTCAAAGGTCGGTGGCTCAATGTACGTGCGGCTCATATTATTAACGATGAACTGTTGTACCGCCAGCACAAGTTTATCTGGTCTGAAGCAGCGCAGCACCACCATGCGGTCCATGCCCCCTACTGTGCGCCATTTCCCAGGTAACTCCTCATCCTGCGGATGGCCCGAGTCATAAATCTGCTTCCACTGTGCGATATTCTCCTGCACGTGTTCAAACAATCCTTCCAGGCAAGGAAGTTGAGAAGCCCGGACCACTTCAGACCATGATTTATCAGAAAGCCACTCTGGGGCCGGGTTGGGGTAGGGGTTTTCCAGAGCAACGCCTCCTGTGAGAAGAAACCGCCAGACGAGGTCGTCGACCTGACCTTTGCCCTGCATAATGCCGACGGTCAAAAGCAAAGAGAACAGCAGCTTGTCCTTCTCGAACAGAGAGCGGCACACGTTATAGTAAACACGCATGGTGAAATGGTCCAAGATGTTAGCGATGCGGATCTGTAGGTCGTCGCTCGGCGCGCTGTTAGCGATGGACTGCAGGTACAGATTGATGAACCACGTGAGAGAGTATTGGTACATGGGATCGATGTTCGCCAGATCCGAGATGCAAAAAAACAAAATAGACGAGTGTTCTGCAACCGGCCGGTAACCCAATCGAGTTTCGTCGATCTCGTTTTCAGTCACACTGGCAATTTTCTGCTTCTCGGAAATCTCCTCGGACAGTATTTTAGACGAGGAGAGAACCTTAATAGCCGTTTCGTCTTCTAGGATGTTCCCTTCGGAAGACGAAAGCACCTCCAGGATTTTGTTCTCGATCTCCTTCAGCTGCTTGTTGTTGGCTGCGCTTTCCAGGATCAACTGGTTTTTCTTCTCCTCGAGCTCGGGCTTCTCTCTAGCGGCAACGATCCCCAGAAGCTGATCTTCCAGACCCAACGGTGTGATCATGAAGTTCAACAGACACACTTTCACCGCCACCTCAGGCAGGTAATGCGGATTCCTCAATCCTGTTGTGATGTAGAACCGGAAATCGCTTGAATACTCCACAGTGTTCTCGCCGAGCTTCATATACTCCACACCTTGCTGCTTAAAGGTCTGTTTTAGGAGAACTGGCTTTAAAATTGCATCCAGCTCCTCCCCGATGTTCTCCAGGAGGACTGGCGTGCCAAACTGAATAGCGTTCTCGAGGGTACGGACATAGCTGCTGTCTGAGAGCTTGATGACGGACAGTTTATTGGCCTTGTTCATGTTTTTGACCCATTTGTTGGCTTGTCCCTGTGGGTCGATCATGAGCGGCCAGCGGCGAGAGTTTGAGACGATAATTCCATTGTCGGTGGAAAACGAGTCCACTGGCAACCCAGCGATCTGCCACGATCGGATCAGCACCTGATTACCGAGAGTGTTGCTAAGAGTGAAATCCTTCGAACATGGTATGTTTTTTTCATTGCACAGCTTGTGCCACTCTCGCTGACACTCTACGCGGTAATCAACGGTGAATGCACCAAGATACGACACCATAGCCGAGGACAAAAGCACATCACCGGTGAGGTTGGTGTATTTGATGCCGAGGAGCCGAGCCGCCTCCGTCCACCTTTCTTTTTCTCCTCCCAGACCCCCGATTAGTTTTTCTGCTCGTATTAGCTTTTGGGAACAGAGCTCTATGTTTGCTTCTAGGTCTTTTTTCTTCTGCATCATCCCGTCGAATGTGTCATTCAGCGCCTGCAAACGATCCTCCACCTCCTTCAGCTCGTCACGCTTCACAGATAACTTCTCCATCTGCACGGCGAACTCCTTCTCTGCCTCCTTTAATCTCACTTGCTTTGGGGCAACGACTTTCGCCACACGCTCGTATACTTCCATGGCACGTACCCATTTGCAAAGGCCCTCGCAAGCAGAAGACACGCTTTTGATTACAGAAGGCTGAAAGTCTGGGTGGTCTACGAACTTTTCTCTGATTTTCTTAATGTTAGGTGCAGGTATGTTGTCTTTATCGAACGTCTTAAGGCTCTCGAGGAACTTCATTTCACTTAGAAGCTTCTTAGATGGTCCCCAGAAATCCTCAATCATCTTTCCTATGTAAATAAAGTCAAGCAAATGCATTTAGCTGTTTTTATGCATATAATGTGTGATCTATTTCACCTGTGTTTTTATGTGTGTTTCACACCTGATCCACCGGGGTCTTGCTTCCTCTCTGGTTTAATGCCCTTCATGACACAGATAGACTCCATGACCAGTTTGACAGGACCAGGAGGATTCTGCATAGTCTTCAAGACAGTAATATCAGCCGGCTTCAGTGTGTCTAGAGCAGTGAGAGCCGCCTCCAGCGCAGGCATGGCCTCTGCAAGATCTCCCTCACACTCATCCTATCCAACAATAAATTCATTGATTTAAACGTCTCGATCATAACTTTAACAAAATTGTCCTAAAAGCCTAAAATCTCCAACTCAGTCTCCTAAACTGAGCGCACCAAAATCATTAAGGACTTGTAAATTCCTACATGTCAATATAGGAAGTTTAAAAGTTTAAACAGTTCATTTGTAAAAAACAGATAAAAAAAAAAAATAAAAAAAATTATGGTGCATTTCAATTAATTTTCAATCTCATTTCAATCAAACTGCAGTTGGGTTATGTTGATTAGGTTAAAAATAATAATAATAATAATAATAATAAAAGTAAATACTAGCTAAAATCGAAAATATGTTTTTGCAAATAAACACTTAATGTGTTTGTTATTTTTATTATTATTTATCTATTTTCTAACTTACCAAGTAGATAAAAAAAGATTGAGAACTAAAGGAAAAATCAGCAACAGGAAAACATCTGTATTATTTTGTTAAAATCTTAAACCAGCAACAAACTTTAAACTTTACACAATACTTGGCCAATACTTTGAATGCAATACTTTACTGAATGCTATTAATGAAGTGAAGTGACTTGTAGCCAGGTATGGTGACCCATACTTGGAATTTGTGCTCTGCATTTAACCCATCCAACGTGCACACACACAGCAGTGAGAAGTGAACAAGCACACACACACACCATGAACACACACCCGGAGCAGTTGCCTATTATATTATATAACAGATATGTTTTTGTCAATTATATTGTGTTGTTGGAAGGGTTTGCCTGCATGGATAATTTTTGTGAGAAATGTTGAGAAATTTCATTTTGACAAACGGAGCTGTGGTGTGCCAACTTTGCTCTTCCTGTCTGCTCTGATGAACCAAAATACATTTTTCCCATCTGGTTACCTTAATTGCTTTAGCAGCAGCTGCTGCTTCATTGGCCACTTTCTCATCAGCACTGACAAGCTCTTTCTTAGCATCCACCTCTACTGTCTCGTTCTCTATCGTCACCATCATCTGATCGGTCTGTTTTGCTGTCTCGATCAGTTCCGGCTGAAGAGCTGTGAGCTCCTGCTGCATGACCGCTACCTGCACATAACAGACAAACAACTCTGTCATCATTAATTTATGATGCCTTATCAAATAATGTTTTTAGGCCTCTCGCTGATAAATAGCAATTTTAAATAATGCATTATGATCCTATATAATTGATAATTTTGCTGAAATGTACATATTTATCTGAGACTATCTATACAAATGTAGTCAAATGTTGACTACTGTATATATTTATAGAGAGAGAAAGAGAGAAAGATATATAGAGAGAGATTTCCAATCTAAATTTTTTGTTGTTTGAATTTTAGGACATGTTTTACATCACTGATTGCAAATGAACATAATGAACATGAAGAGAATATCATGAAATGACTAATAAAGCATTTTCCGTCTCACCTGAGAGGCAGCAAAGTCAAGTTTCTGCAAGCCAACTATGTATCGATTTCTGAGCTCGTTCACCTCGCTGCGTTTGGAGTTTAGCAAGACTTTAAAGGTCAGGATGAGCTCTAGGTAGGAGGTAGGAGTCACGTAATTATGTCTGCGCAGCTGGGAGTAGTAGCGCTCAGACAGCTCTTGCACACTCTCCTGGAACGTCTTACACATTTCCACCACCCTGAGAACAAAGCAAAACTGACAATGTAAGTCCTTTTATCTGAACACACTCGACTGCTAAAGGAAATAAAGGCAGGCTGAAGACCGCACTCCATCCTGATGTTGTCTTCCAGGTCCAGATCCTCAAAGAACTTGTTGGCGACCATCTCCAGAGCATCTTTGGGCCAGGCCTGAAACCAGTCTATGGTGCAGCAGTTAATCAAAGATGGGAACATCCTCAGACGATTGCGGAAGCCTTCACCTATTGGGCTCATTGCTATTGGACAAACATAAAAACAGTTTTACACAAGCTTACAGAAGTATGCACTAAAATACTCTCATTTTATTTGCAAAAATGGCACTTTTTAAAAAAAAATCTGTGCATTATTCTCCACATATATCCTAAACACATTTTTGTAAGTTACGATTACTCAACCAAAACAACCCAACTGTAGTTTAATTGATATTACTTAGAATGCACAATAAAAAAAAACGGATTTCTAAACATAAACAATAATAAAAAAAAGTTGTTTTTGCAAATAAACTCTTCATATATATATACATATGTTTATATATTACTCGTATATATATTTACACTGCCTTCTAAAAGTTTAGAAACGTCCTAGAAACAATATTGGACAATATTGGCATGAATCCTATTTAATTTGTGATAATTCTATGATATTATATAATATAATAAAAACTGTACCAAGAACTATATGAAGGTTGGCTTTAACTCTGTCGATAAAGAAGTTGTACATGGAGAGCGGTGTGACGTCCATCTTCTTCCCTTCTATTTGGGCTATCGCCTGCATTTTTTCGATGATGTCAGCACGCTCGTCTGCTGGGAAGATGTTTGGGACGTCTCCTGTGTTTAGCAGCATGTTGATGTCCTCGACGAAGGCTTCGTCCTTGATCTGGTTGTCGCTAAAGAGAAAGGTCGTTTTCTTCCCCTCTATCCCTGCTTTCAGCATCAGGAGCTTTAGATTGTCACGCCAGTCTGACATGCTGTAGTTCTTGGTCAGCTCGATCTGGAACAGCTCGTAGTCATTGATGAAGGTGGCGAGTTTGGTGGCGCTCTGCCGCCCCGATCCGCCGATGCCGACCAGCAGCAGGTGACCGTTGTCTTGTTTCAGCACACGGCAGATTCGTGAGATGTGCTCGATGGCGAACTGAAACATGACGAGGTTCATGGGCGCTTTGCTAACGTTATTAAACTCCCTGAGGTAGAAGTCCATCACCTCTGTTAATGTGCTCAGATCTGTGATCTCGTCGTACAGTTTACTGGCCGAGTCTGGTTTGGCGTAGTCACCAAAAAACAGACTGCGAATGCTGTCATCTTCAACTTTACCAGACAGAGTGAGATGACAGAGGAGCTGGAGAGAAGAAAAGAGACATGCTAAAACATCTTATTAAATAATTACTACCATTAAAAATAAAAAATGGCTTGGTCATATTTCACCTCAAAATTCAATAAAAAAAGAAATAACTTAATTTTAAGTTTTTTTTAGAAATACTTTGTCAATTGTTTTTTTTTTTACAAATTTTTCACAATATATTTATTACCATTGTTGTGAAATATGGTTATGACACTTTTTGACAATGTAAAAATGTTTAACAACAAAATTTTATCTGAGTTAGCAAATAAACAATTTATTTATATATATTATTTTAAAAAACTGTATGTATATATATATATATATATATATATATATATATATATACACACAGTTTTTTTATTTTTATTTTTATTTTTTTTAAATAAATTATTTAATAAAAAATAATAATAAATAAATAAAACCATTTTTTAAATAAATAAATAACTTTTCTGTTTTTATTTTTTTTTATAATTTTTGTGGGTGAAATATTTCACAATTTATCTATTACCTTATCGATGCTTAGTTTGAAATACGCTGCTGTCCTTTCTTTCACAATGTTAAAAAATTTCTGTCTGTCATCATTATCAATCAGTCGATCGTAAAACACGCGATAGACCTCATGGATCCATAGTCGAATTAGTTTATCACCTTCCTGATGAAAAAGAAGCACAAAACTCATATTAAGAAAACTATTTGCTCTATTTACTTTGCCTTTACATAAAAATATACCTGTGTGTGTGCTTACCTGCATGTGTGTGGATGGACAGAGCATTACGCCCCTAATCACCCTCGCAAAATCTCGCAAGTTGAAAATATAATGAGATTTAGATGGTGTTGGCAGGAAGCTCTCGATGGCATCCTTGTATACTGCCATAGTAGCTTGAACCATGATTTTACCCAACCTACAACAAACACACATACACAGAAATCTTTAATCATGATTTTCAGCGTATAAAAAAACAATGATCACACAGTGGCCACAAAAAACTGTTTTGTATGTTTGTTTTACGCTTGTTTGTTTTTTTAAGTCACCAAAATATTAGTTTTATATCTTGATATCAAGTGCACTGAGATATTTTGTATCAGATTTTAACTTTTATTATAAACACACCTGTAGAAAGAGGCATCAAAACCATTGCTGAAGTGCCAGTCGGTGATGGATGTGAAGATGTTGCTTAGAGTCTCATCATCGAATGTATCAATCGATATAATATTTAGGTGGCGTGTAAATCGTCCTGCGAGGGAGGAAAGATGCAAAACAGTGAAGAAACTGAGCAAGACTATGATTACGTGATGAGTATTTAGGATCAGAGATTTACCTGTAATGTCATTTCTCCCTCCACCAGGGGGCCCCATAGCAGACATATACAGAACATCCTCAATGTCCAGTCTGGACGTGTCTTTTTTATCATACCAATGATGATGATCGATCCACTGGCGCAGAAGCTCAATGGGCGGCTGAGCACCGTATATCTCCTTTGCAGGCATGTTCAGATCATCTACAGAAAGGTTTACAGCAGAAAAACATCTTTCTTTCATGTCAAACTTTTCACAACTTCTGAACTTTTATTTTATATTTAAATTAAAAAACTTATTTTATCATTTAAATAATGATAGAAAAGTAGATAGCAGGGCTTTAGCTGTTCAATAAATGTACCCAATCAGTGTTTGTACTAAAGCTACGTCTCACCGACATAGATGATGCATTTCTTCCCCATCGGTGGTCCAAAAATGCCCTTGCGGCGGCGGTCCAGCTTAGACATGATGATGTCCTGGGTTTGGTTGGCAGAGGTTCGGGCGGAGAAGTTGATGCAGATGGGTGTGTAGCGCTCCTTGGGAAGCGACATCAAGAAGTTGTTGTTGATCACAGACTTTCCGGTTCCTGTGGGTCCCACAATAAGTATGGGCACCTCATGTGACAGATACGTCCGGAGGAAGAAGAGCTGGCGTGATGTTTCTGCTGTGGGTATGATAAGATAAGACACCTGAGAGCGAGAGAGAGAGAGAAAGAGAGAGAGAGAGAGAGAGAGAGAGAGAGAGAGAGAGAGAGAGAGAGAAGGTATGAGTGTACTTTACACTGTAAGTACAATA
>JAUMHP010000082.1:15816824-15834500 GCA_032361065.1 Enteromius trimaculatus | reverse complement strand
TTAAAGGTACAGAAATGAAATTAAATGGATCACTATAATTAAAAAACTGAAAATATTTAATGATCCCAAAATGTATAAATATTTTGACCTGGATGTGTTTTGTTAAGATTCCCACTTGCAGACTGTGAAATGTGTGTGTGTGAGTTCGTGTGGGTCTCCGTCAGTCGCAGAGTGTTTAGCGCTGATCTCTGTCTGTCATTACGACTCCGTGGGTGTGAAAAACTATCGGCCATTAGATCCGTGCTGCTGTCACCTCTGTCCTCGCTTCTGTCCTTCTCCATCTCTCCATCTCTCTACAGGCTCGCCTCAACGTCAACTTTAACCCTACCCTCCTCTCTCTTTAACCCTGCTGAGACTCTCTCTCAACTCCACACACACATTTCTGTGGATACCGAAATAACTGAATCTAAATGTGACTGAGATGAACTAAAAATAACTAGAAATTAGTTAAAGAAAACACAATATACTTTGTGTATAAAATGTTTTCATAATTAAGGATAGGGGATGCTTTTGTTCGGTTTTGAGTAATTTCACACACACACACACACACACATTTGCATTTGTGGTTTATAAATAATGCATGTATAGAGGAGTTGGGACAAATAAAATAAAATAAAATAAAATAAAATAAAATAAAATAAAATAAAATAAAATAAACAAAATAAAATAAAATAAAATATCATTGCATAAATGTACAAGATTTAAACGTGACCCAGAAGACAAAAATAAATAAATTCAAAATTAATGTCACTAATTAAAAAAACACTATAAATATAATGCAATTTACAATCATATTTAATTATAATGCATTGCTCATTTTTAAATGGCTGCAGAAGCTGAACCAGGCCAAAGCTTAAACCTAAACACGGTCTCTTTAAAACCAAAACAGAAATTGAGTCACAGGAGTGATTTCTCGTCTGTCAGTGATGTTTCTGTCGGGTAGTAGCAGCATATCATGTGGTATTCCACAAAAATCACTTACAGCACAACGAAAAGAGCAACATCTGAGCAATTAAACATTCAGACTTAGAGTCACACTTAGTCACTGAATGTACAACGCATCCCAGAACAAAAGCTTCACTGCAAACACAGCGCAGAAGGAACAACAAAATACGAAGGTTTGAAAAGAGAAAATGATAGAGCAACAGAAAACACTCATTAGAAGAGAAACAATGAGAACTGGCTCAAAGACTAAACCTGAGATAAAGCAGAGAGAGACAGAGAAAGAGAGGAATAGTCCTAGAACAATAGTCTGCATGTAGGAGGACAAGAATCTTCTATTTTACATCTCCAGAAGCAAACACAGCACAAGAGAAGAGCAGAGGAAACCACAAGCTGCTTAGTTAGAGGGCTTTTAGTCAAGCATTACTATTTTTATTTATCCCACATAGGGTTAGTGAAATGAAAAAACAAATAACCCCAACTTTTCCAGTTTCAGTCAATGAATCACTCTCTAAATCACGCAGCTTGTTGTGAAAAGGTGTACTTAAACCCAACTTAGCTGAGCAACTGCATAGCAGTGTGCTAAAAACATGCCCTAACAACCACCTAGCAACGCTCTAACAAACCCTAATAACCTCATAGCTAAACCGTACCAGAGCCGCTGAGAATCAGAGTAGCGACACTCCCATAGGCTTCCACAGGAACTCAGGAAAGTAAAGCGTGTCGTGGAGTCATTTCAGTGCTTTTCAAGCACACTCGCCGAAACGTTGCGGAAATTACAGCAGTTTTTGGCATTTTAACGCTTCATTTTGCCTCTTGGATATCTGGCCAGTTGTTGTATTTTATGAAGCTCGTTACGGTTATGCTATATTTGAAGTTAGCGTGAGGAAACACCTCAAATGGCGATCGTAGCCAGAGGCTAGTTATCATATTTTTAGTCTTTCTGTAATATTTCTCTCCTTGTTGGAAGTTGAATTAGTTTCAGTGGAGGACTGCCTATTAAAGCAATGCATGAAATAGTTCAAATACAGTTGTAGAAGCATTCAGCATAGTTACCAATAAACAATCAATGCACACGATGTGTTAATAATCACTAGAAATTGCTGCAAATATATAGAAACTGTCTGTGTTTCCCTGTCTTTTATTGTGAAATGCGTTATGTCTGTGTTCCCATGTCGTATCTGAAGGACTCTTATTATGAAGTGTGTTCCCCTTGTTCTGCCCACTTGTTTGTCTCCACAGCAGTTGATCAGCTCCGCCCCCTTGTCTCCATATATAAAGCAGTATGTGTTTGTTAATCTGACTGCTGAGTATTGAGTGTTTATCCTCCCTGCAAAGCTGAGTTTTGATCTCCTGGTTTCTGCTCTGTTTTGCCCCTACTGTTTGCTCCTCGACCGACCCACGCTACAAGATTAGTTTTGTGTTTTGCCTCCACGCTTCCTGTTTGCTGATGTCTGACCCTGCCTGTCCGACCATGTTTTCCAATAAAGCTTTGCAATAGGATGCACGCGCTGCAACCGCAGTAACCACGCAGAATATTATTTCTATACTTTCTAATGAAATTGTGAGTGGTGTTTCCACCCTGATGATAGGATGCTGTGGGCGGTTGCCAGGGTGTTGCTATGCAGTTTCTAGGGTGTTCAGGATACACTGGGTTACAGTTGCTAGGGCATGATTGTGAAGATGTTGCTGTGAGGTTGTTTAGGTGAGTGGGGTTTTTTTTTTTTAGATGCTGCAGTTGCTATGCTGTTGCTAAGACGTGTTTTTGATCTTTTTTGCACGTTGCTTGACTATACATCACTTGTTAGGTGTTATCTAACGTGCTTCTTTTTTAGTGCTACAAAGATGTACCAACTGACTGCTGCACATGACATTGATGACAGCAACAGTGTGAGACAGCACTTCAACAGGTTTGTGTGTGTGTGTGTGTGTGTGTGTGAGATGCTCTGGTTTGCCCCTCCAGTACTTCACGTTCCATCCATCTCCCCTTCCGCTGCCCGTTTCATTTTTGGAAAGCGTGATGCTGAGCTCTAGATCACCATGGAGACCCTGACTCTCTCCAGGAAACACCTAAAAACGCTTCAAAGCGCTGATGGTGTGCCAATCACCATGGAGACTTCAAGTGTTCAGAACCTGCCTGCCGGACACACACACACACACACACACACCAGTTTTAATGAAATCTGACATCTTCACAGTTTCGTGGGTAAAAACAGAAGCGCTGATGTTTGGTTGGTATTGAAGATTCTGAGCTGAGATTAAATTTAGTTTCACAAAAACTGAAACAAATGCAAGAGAATGCAAGCAGGGGCAAAATGAGAAGAAAAGCAGCACTATTGCAAATGCTTATAGTTAGAACTAGTACTGTGATCAAGTGTTAAAGAAGTTATACTTTGCATTAAGAAAATAAAGTCCATTCATATTTTTTATTATTATCATATGCAAAAAAATAATGTATTTTTCAATTGCTGCATGTTTTTACACTGAGAAACTATTTGTTGTGCTGCCTTTAATTTATGCTGATTTTATCATTAATTTATTGCACCATAATACTCTTTACTATGATATACTAAAATAATATTTAAACAATATATATGTATATATATATATAGTATATCATGATAATGAATTTAAAAATTAATTGGCTGTAGTGCTGTTAATATAATTATATATTTATAATTAAACATGTATTGTAATACTCATTGCTGTAATAGAATGAAATAATATTTAAACTATAAAAAACTATAACTTAATTTGATATTGTTTATTTTATGCTGACTATAATAAAAACATTTATCATATGCTCTTTAGTATAATACAGTACAACAAAACATAAAACATTTTATACATTATGACAATATTTGTTGAACTGCTTTTAATTTATGTTCATTTCTAATTACAAAAACGTTTCCCTATAATACTCTGTTAAAACACAATACAAATTTAATTATAAAATATTTATATATAATAATATTTGCTGTACAACTTAATTTATGTGGATTTTATCATTTAAAAAATAATATCATTTTTTAAAAATATTCATACAATATTAAACCATAATACTTGCTTTTATGATAGAGTAAATAAATATGTAAATTTTACCAATTGTATATTATGATAATATTTTATTGACACTTATTTTTGTATATTTAAAAAAATATAATATAATATGCTTTTGTGATACACTACACATGACTGTATTGCAGTAATGAGAAATAATAATTGCTGTACTACCTAAAAGTTAAACCCCCACATTACAGTTTTACAGATGCATTATATTAATAAGGACCACAATGTGCTCAAATATCATAATCACAATATCAAGATCACATACTCACTGAAACAGCATTCACACACACACACACACACACACACACACACACAGAAGCGAATAAAAAAGCTTTTCATTAAAGAAGGTGGAGAAAGTTAGTGCCTCAGTGTGTGTGTGTGTGTGTGTGTGTGTCCGTATGACCACAGCAGAGCATCAAGTGACAAAACGCTGGAACGCTTGTGCCGTGGGAGGGAGAAAAAGAGCGGGAGGGGTGAGAGAGAACCAGAGGGACGGAGAGAGATGAGAAAAGTGCAGCACTGATAGATCTGATGGCAGATGAAGATGAAGCCAGCAGGTGCATGAGAGAATAGTCCTCTCTCGTTTTGGGGAGAAAAGAAGATCTGGGTGCGCAGAGTAAGAAAAGAGGACAGTGGAGTGGAGGAGAGAAGCAGGAGGACATGCACTTCTCCAAACTCAAGTGTTTCATTCACGACTTTCTGTCCGTCACGAGCTCCCTGAAGCTTTGACTGAGTCAGAACTCACTGTTCCTTCACTACAGAGCGTTTGGGGCCGTTCCTCGTCTTCTGATCTGGAGTATACAGGCTTTTACTGATGGAAGGATGAAAAAACAGGTGGAACGTAGGATATGAATCTAAGATGGACAATGTGTGTGTGTGAGGTCGAGATGGCAGAGCTCTGGATCCCCATCACGAGCTGCACAAGCGCTCATCAAATGCTCCAGTTTGGATAACGCACCACAACGCCACAGCACACTTGCCCTGTCTTTGTGCACACACACACACACACTCTCCGAGGGCGAGGACCCCCTACAAAACGCAAGGTAAGCAACATCCCTCTAAACTTAACCACTGTTGTCATACTTTTTGCTGCTGGAATCTGAGTTATATGCACTGTAATGACATATTACATCACTGCTGTCAATGCAAATTAAGACAACGCTCTAAAAATAAAGGGTTAATTGTAATGCCTGCACAGCAGCTGAGGTCTGTGAGTTTATTACTGCATCAAATACAGCGGGTCTAAACATAATTATGAAGCTCAAAATAGTATTGTAAAACATTATAGAAACAATGAGCATAGAGACTAATCAGACTTTTTATAATTATTAAGATTTTAGTTTTTCTATTAAACAAAATGATAAATAAATTGACATTAAATGTAATTAATTAGGAGCTATTTTAACTCCCAGTGCATACATGTTTTAATGTGTGCTGGGAATAATCAGTCACTGAACTTCATAAGAACATCGTTAACTGACCTGATTATAATGACCTGATATTGAGCAGAAAGTTATGCATACTAAGTATGCTTTTCAGAGCGTGCTGTAAGTAAAAATAAGCCATGCTGCTGCTCTGAAGTGCACGACGGAAAAAAATGAAGCTGTAAACTTTCACATCTCCGATCTACCTCCCTGCCAAAAGTGAAGTTGATCATAACATAACACAAACACACACACACACACTAAACAAGCGCATGATACACTGGATCCAGACTAACCCAAATGCTTAAACTTTCTGCGTTTAGTTTTGAACCGTCTTCCCAAACAAGGATGTCCCTCAAAGTTTTTGTTTTGTCAGATCTTGCTCACTTCTTTAGGACAATTTTGTCTCCAGAGTCCAGCACTCACACACACTTCCGTTCAAGAACTACTTCAGGAGAAAGGCTGTAGATGAAAGTGTGTGTGTGTGTGTTTGAGTGCGTGACAGTCATGTTCATGTTGCTGAAGAGGTCAGAGCTCCTCTGACCCCTGGTGGAGCTGGACTGCTCAAACTCATCCGCTCTTTTATAGTCAGACCAACAAAACAATGTCAACAAATACAGAACACATTCAATCCACATGCATATGAATAATTCAAGCCGACATGAAGAAATGCATCACTGACCACTTTCACATGGACACAAGCAATCCAACAACAGGCTTTACTTTATCTAACGCTCTTACAGCAGATGTTTTTTCTATTCATTTATTTATTTTTGCGCTATTGAGGCATGCAGATGTCTAGTACCTGCATGTCTCTGTCCATTAACTGGTATTAGTTTGTTTTGTGTGTATGCATAATTACAAAAATTATAATCATACAATAACAAGTGGCACTTTGATAATATTTGTATAATAATACAGAATATAAGATGTATATAAAATGCATTTCCAATAATAATTGTATGCAATAACTGTATTTTGTATACAATCTGATAAAAAAAAAAGTTCTAATATGAACATGCATGAAAAAGCTTTTTAACAATACATGCCAAAATATTAAGTATTAAGTAGTTTAACTGAGCTCTGTGACATTGGTCCATTATCTTATGATCTGTCAAGCACTGCATAATGCTTTTTTTAATTGTTTTGTTTTATGAAATCAGCACGACATGAAGTGTTACCAATATTGCAGAGAAGCTGCAGAAAACAGCAGGTAATGTGACAAAAAGATTTGCGTTAAATACTGCAGAAAACTAGGCCGCAAGCAGCGCGCACGGAGTCATTAATCATCATATGCTTCATATCATAGAACTGTTAAGATGTCATATTTAAATGAAGTCAAATACTCAGGTTCTGGCAAGTTCACTGTCAGACCATATCAACATATGCAAGTTCACTGTCAGCTTTAGGAAAATGTCTGTAGTTCTGGACTGACAGTATACACTTTCTGAACAGAATCTCACCTGCACTCTTGAAGGTTCTGCAGAGTCAGATGATGATAAAAAAGCAATTCAATACTGCAAATGATTCAATAATTCATTGACCACACAGTAACCTGATTAAGAGCTGGCAGAGAGAATTTGAGAGTGACAAACCATCGGTTTTATCTGTCGTGACTAGAAACACTGTCAACATTACAGCATTACACTACACTTTTGACCTTAGTCTAGTTTTTTCGGCCATATTAAATAACCTTTTATAGTCTTGACACAACTATAAAATATTATTTTTCATAGTTGTGATTATAACTAGATATTTCAGTCCTTCAATGCAAGGTTTAATTCAAGCTATTATATATATATATATATTTTTCATTATTTGTGAATTTTCTGAATGAAAACATTTTTCAACGTTGATGCCACAAAGATAAAAATTCCAACATGGTTTAAGTAAACTATTGTACACCATATACAGGATTTAGTTTATTTAATTTACCTTGAATGTGTTAAGTTTACTTTTTTGTAGTGTTAAATTTAGTTCCCAGCATGCTTTGCAAAAAAAAAACATTTTGTTAAAAATTGTTTTTCTGTTAAACTGAGGAAATAGTGATCTAAACCTAAAAGTTAATTGGTTTATTCAAGTCAAAAATATTATTTAATATTGTTGAATCGACCTAAATGTATGAATTTATTCTAACAAAACTGACATTTAAGGGTTAAATCGGGGATAAATTGTTATTTCAGGTAACAATGTAACCCTTTTTACATTATATGTATGACAAGTGTACATAATACTAAGCTAGCTACTTTCTTTAGCTCTAAAAATTTAAGTAATCCTTTCACAACAAATGAAATCTATCCAGAGTGAAAGTTGTGGATTCTATAGATTCCTGTAAGTTGAGTTAGGTTAAAAAGTTTGTTTTTACAGGTTAATATTGAGCATTACTTCAAAATGCTCATAGCAAACATTGTTTGCAATTCTCTGCTTCAGGTGATGCAACAGCAGTTCATCTGAGTTTGAGTTCAAATTTGTAACTTTCCCATAAAACACCTCCTCTGTCATTCCCATGACCCACATTCTGTTCCGCTTGGGTTCACGGACAGACATCATGACATTCTCCGGTCAAATCTGCTGCTACAACCTAGAACTCACCGTTCCCTTACAAGTCAGCTACCTCCTGAGGGTGCACCGTAGCCCAAAAATCAGCAACGCACCACCGTACGTCACAACTCACATCCAGTTTTGAACTTTCTACTGAAGGAACGCCTCTTGTTCGTGCATGTATTCATTTCAGAGCTCTGACCTTTTTAACTTAATAAAACTTGCAGTACATTTTATTGTTACATTAGATATCAAATATGAAACATTACAAGCTTCCTAATTGTTTTTGTGCATTATATTGCATTGAAAGTACGCTTGTATTCGGTGTAATTTATTTATTTGCATTTTAGCTTTATTTATTGAGGGATGTTGTTCTAAAGCGTTCTTTCTAAGGCTTTCTCTTTCTCACTCTGTTATCTGAGACAACTGCGGTAAAAGGCCTGCCGATGATGGCGCTGAAATCATGCGAGACACTGAGAGCTCAGATACAGGCAATACTGCGTTGTTTCTCTGTGTGTATGAATGCATGAGTGAGCGTGTGTACAGATCAGGTATCATGTTGTTCAGCCACTAATTGTAACCCTTCTGCCTTCAACCTGCAGACAGCATAGAGACGCTTCAGCCGCTGTAATTATGTAATGATGTTATATCAAGTATCACATCAAACAAACAGACCTTGTCATGAACATTGTGAAAAGGGAGGGGGAAAATATTACAAGAAGTGTATTTTCTTTAGAGTTATCCATAGTAACTATATCCAACAAATGTAATCTCTTCAAGCTTTTATCTAGAAAACAGAATAACGATAGACTAAACACAGATTGTTCAAAATATATAAACATATATTATATCATAGGAAATTATATGCAATCTAAGGTGGTTTTAAAACTGCACACCTAATGTAAGCTCTTAAATAAACAGCTATGAAATAAAGCTGACATAAAATAAAATATAAATATTGGATGAAACATTTTACCTAAAACTTTTCTTGCCTTGCAACTGGAATAAAATAAGTTAGGCTGAAATACAAAAAATACCAAAACTTAGATGAAAAATTTAAATATTACAAAAATCAACTACAATAAAAATAACAAAATATATAAGAAAATCATAAAAGAATAAAATCACACAATGACAAGCACACAAAATAACTACTACACCTAAAGTAAAATGAAAACTATATAGATGCACATATATAAACTCAGATTCAAATTTACACCCTGGTGTGTAAAATATAATACTGGATATTAAATTGGCAAATGTATTACAATCTTAAGTTTTAATTAGTTTAATTAATTTGTTAATTAAACATGTGGAACATTTTTGACTAGCATGAAGCTGAATAAAATTAAATACATATAATAGATCAAACTCAAACATATAAATTATTTTTAAAAAATGACAAAGGTAAATAAAGTAACAATAATTTCAAGTAAAAATGTGACTTTGGGATTCAGGACTTTTTGGGAAAGAGATCTATTTTTCAGTAATCTGTCAAGTAATTAAAAATGTTATTGATAGTATAATAACATACTAAAATAAATCCGGTGTTCTGCAGAACACAAGGTATTAATCTAAAGAATAAGTGAAGAAAAAGCCAGGGGTAGTGTAAGTGTGACAGTAATGACGTCGCTGTATGGTACGCAGAAGCAGGCCAGACAAATAAAGCACGAAACCTCTCAAAGCGCGAAATGCATATATTTAGATTTCAGGCCACGGGGTTTCCTCCCTTCTTGGTCTTTGTCGTACATCAGTTCTGTCTCTCTTCCCTATTTTTTGCTTCATAACCTTCATTTATTCTATGTCTTACATTAATTTTCTGTCTATCCCCAGCTAACTCATGGCCCTCCCCCTCTTCAACCCACTTAGCATCTCTAGAGGATTGTGGGATGGCACCCATGACCAATGCCTCATGCAGACACAGGTCTCCTGAGTGTCTGAAAGATGTGTTTCAAACCCAAGCATGTGTGCTCAAACCCTCTCAAACACACACGGGGCACATACACAAACTCACAAAACGTTGACACCCCTTTTACGTCATTTTTACTTTGGTGCAAATGTTTCTGAGGGTAGGAGCTGGGCCTCCTGAGGGACATCTGTGGTTGTGTGTGTGTGTGATTTGATAGCCAGAACATCTCTGTTGTGTTAAGCAGCTTTAAAACAGAGCTCTGTTCAATAATGTACAAGCCGAAAACACAAACACATACCTGAAACCTGAAATAAAACTGTATCCTGCCTTGACCTGGACACGCTAATTTCATACAATATCCAACCCCAAACTAATATCAGCAACAAACTTTAAAAAAAAAAAAAAAATCAAGGTGGCAAAGAATGTAAGAGAAGTTCTGGTTATAAGTACATATATTTTATACATTTATGCATTAAAAAAAAAACTTTCAGAACATCCAGAATAGCCAAGCATCCCCTAGCAACAGTTGCAAACATCCAGAAAGCCTAGCAACCACCTAGCAACATAGTCTCAGTACTGTAGCAACCACCTAGTAACATCATAGAAAACACACAGACACCTAACAACATTCAGAACACCACAGCAATATCATAGAAAACTACCAGAAAGCCTAGCAACCACCATTCCATCACCCTAACAAATATTCAGAACATCGCAGCAACATCCTAGAAAACATCCAGAAAGCCTAGCAACCATCTAACAACATTCATTCAAAACACTACACCAATATTATAGAAAACCCTGTTGAAAAAACAGCATATGCTGGTTAGGTAGGTTTTGAAGCTGGAATGCTGGTCCTTTGCTGGTTTATGCTGGTCATGTGCTGGCAAAGGACCACCGTAAACCAGCAAAGGACCAGCTTAAACCAGCATAAACCAGCATAGGACCGGCATTAACCAGCAAAGGACCAACTTAACCAGCATAGGTCCAGCATAAACCAGCAAATGAACAGCTTAAACCAGCATAGATCCAGCATAAACCAGCATAGCGCTAGCATAAACCAGCAAATGACCAGCTTAAACCAGCACAGGTCCAACTTAAACCAGCGTAGGACTAGCATAAACCAGCAAAGGACCAGCTTAACCAGCATAGGTCCAGCATAAACCAGCATAGGTCCAGCATAAACCAGCAAACGACCAGCTTAAACCAGCATCACAAAACCTGTTTTTTTTTTGTTCAGCAGGGAACTCCCAGAAAACCTAGCAACCACCTTTCCAACCACCCTAACAAACATTCAGAACGCCATAGCAACATCCTAGAAAACACCCAGAAAGCCCAGCAACCACTTAGCAACACCCAAGAAATGACCCAGAAATTGTTGCAAAGTCCCAACAATTACTCAGAACACCTCTAGTAAACACTGAAAATAAACAAGCAAACACATAAAATCCTAGCACCCCCTTAGTAATACCTAGCCTCCACCTAGTAAAAACTTCCTACCACTCCCTACCAAGGATTTAAGACACCCTAGCAACCATCCAGCAATTCCCTCGAAACCAACTACTAATACTCTAACAAATATTTAGCATTCTTTTTAATAAATTGCTTAAAAAATATCTGCTGAAATGAGTACTTTGATATAACAATGTTTATGCAGCATCACCCTCAAAGGGCACCATTCATATTTTTAGCTTTATGAACTGATATAAACATGCAGCACTAATGATCTGTTTCTTTTTCTCAAGGGTCTGAGGAAACCGAAGGGCTTCTTCTTTGAATTGGACTAGTCCCAATCACACTACAACTGAACCACCCACCACCCTGGACTCGTACTACTACTAAACCGCTCCAAAAGAGAGGGAACAACAGATCGCAAAGATAGGAAGGCCAAGGAGTGCTAGAGAGAATGAGCGTGGGTCGGATCGGTCGCTACAGCATCGTGTCGACGGAGGAGGATGGACTGCGCTTGACAACCATGCACGGTGGAGGGATGAATGGATACGGCAACGGCAAGATTCACACTCGGCGGAAATGTCGCAACCGCTTTGTGAAGAAAAACGGACAGTGCAATGTGCAGTTCACCAACATGGACGAGAAGTCCCAGCGCTACCTGGCGGACATATTCACCACTTGCGTGGACATCCGCTGGCGCTACATGCTGATCGTTTTCACGCTAGTCTTTGTGATTTCATGGTTGGCGTTTGGCTTGGCGTTTTGGGTCATCGCGCTTCTTCACGGCGACTTGGACAACCCGGCGGGAGACGACAACTTCACGCCCTGTGTGCTGCAAGTGAACGGCTTCATCGCGGCGTTCCTGTTCTCCATTGAGACGCAAACGACCATCGGTTATGGTTTCCGCTGCGTGACAGAGGAGTGTCCTCTAGCGGTGTTTCTCGTGGTCTTCCAGTCCATTGTGGGCAGCATCATCGACTGCTTCATGATTGGCGCAATCATGGCCAAAATGGCACGTCCCAAGAAGCGAGCGCAGACTTTACTATTTTCGCATAACGCTGTCATCGCCATGCGCGACGGGAAACTGTGCTTGATGTGGCGGGTGGGGAACTTGCGAAAGAGCCACATCGTTGAGGCGCATGTCCGAGCGCAGCTCATCAAGCCGCGGGTTACAACCGAAGGCGAGTACATCCCCCTCGACCAACTGGACATTAACGTTGGTTTCGACAAAGGACTCGACCGCATCTTCCTCGTCTCGCCAATCACCATCCTGCATCAAATCGACCAAGAGAGCCCGTTGTTCGGCATCAGCAAGCAGGACCTAGAAACGGCGGATTTTGAGATCGTGGTCATCTTGGAGGGAATGGTGGAGGCAACGGCCATGACGGCGCAGGCGCGAAGCTCCTACCTGGCCAGCGAGATCCTCTGGGGGCATCGATTCGAACCAGTGCTGTTCGAGGAAAAGAACCAATACAAGGTTGACTACTCGCACTTCCACAAGACGTACGAGGTGCCGTCCACGCCGCGCTGCAGTGCCAAGGACATGATGGAAAACAAGTACTTGGTGGTGCCCAGCGCCAACTCCTTCTGCTACGAGAACGAGCTGGCGATCCTGAGCCACGAAGAGGAGGAGGACGACAGTCCGGAGAGGATAAAGCCAGAGCGAGCAATGAGCCTCAGCCCAGAGAGAACCCCTCGACATGATTTCGAACGACTGCAGAACCCTCGCTGCACAGAGCAAAGGTCATACCGTAGGGAGTCAGAGATATGAACCTTTAGTAGGACCTTTTTGATACTCGAATTTTTGTGGAGATACCGGAGCTTCTACAATGCAGAATAATGCAAAGTGCCATATGGAGATAGTGAGCGCGTGAATGAGCGGGAAAACAAACAAACGGGTGAATGTGTAAAAAGCTGGAGAGACGCTTAGCGGAAGATTCGAAGAAAGAAAAGGGCAGAGGGAATCTTTTTATCCTGCACGGAAAACTTGAATCTTTTCCTCTTTTTGTTTCATGGAAATAGTTTAGCTGTTAAACTTTTCATTCTTAAAGGGATAGTGCACCCAAAATCAAGTCTGTCAGCACTTACTCGCCCTTGTGTCGTTTCGAAACGGCATGACTTTCTTTCTTCTGTAAAAAACAAAACAAAAGAAAGATTTTGAAAAAAATATATATCACATATGTGTAAAAACATATAATGTAACAATAAAGAAAAATTATAAATTCATTTAAGAAAACGTACATAACATATATATAATATAAAAGTACTTTATTATATTTTCTTTATAAATGTAAAAAATCTTATTTTACGTACATACTGTATACAATTTGCATTCCATAAATAATGGCATACACGTTTGAAACATCATGAGAGCATAGAAAATGACCAAAAAAAACATTTTTTGGTGCACTATTCCTTTAATGTGTAAATATTTCTGCATAGATACATGGTTTTGCGTGCGGTATTAATTTCTTGTGAGAGAAAAGCAAAGACAATGTTACCTATACAAAGAAAGAAATGAGTATTTTTATTTTTGCATTCAATCCGAGCACAAATGACGAGCAATGTTGGGGCACACAGTCCCTGGAGATCTACACACACTGATCAGTGAGACATGATAAATTCCCCTTTACAACTGCACTACCTAGACAGACCAAGTGAACAATGTGAGCACCTGAGTGTGAATGTGTGTGTCTGTGTGTGTGTGTTTTTGTGCAGCTGAGCACAATGCCTCATATGAGACGCACAAGGAGATGGTTAAATGGCAAACACTCCTAAAATGATGACAACATGCTCTTGCACATATGTTACATAGATATATTTACAGCAAAATAGAGATATATATTTAGGTAGATAGATATATAATGTAGAAATTATCAGTTTGCACCACGTAACCTAATATAGCAGCAGATCTTCAGAGAACTCAGTGGGGGAAATCCTATTATTTAGATGTTTTCCTGGAGGCTCTGACAGAAATGCCAGATAGAATACTCTGTATGAATCCAGAAACTTCCCTTCATATGTCGTATTTTAATACATTTACCTTTGTCTTAATGTATTTCAAATTTCTGCTGAACTTTTCCTAAACAGAATGCCATTCAAGAATGGCAACGTTTTTGCATTCCTACATACAGTACATACAACAAGAACGCCTAACTAACTTGAAATGTGAAGAATGAGAATGCTAGTGTAAAATATTCACTGATCTATGCACACTGTCTTAGGTTTAGTAATAACCTGCATCTCATTCTCTCTTTTCTATTATTGTGACAAAAACCTCACTTGAAGCATTCTAGCAATTCATATATGGAATGCTTCAGGTTAAATAAAGCTGTCAGTTATTACAGAACATGACTTAATCAGCATTTCATGTAAAAACTAACAAAAATCATGTTTACAGTAAAACAGGTAGGCTACTGTATATTGAGGAAGGCATTAAAATACAGTGTCTTTGTTTCATAACCTAATGAGCTGGATACATAGGGAGACGTTAAAGGTGCTCTCCATGCAAAAAAATAAGAAATAAAACAATTCAAAGAAAACTAATCTAAAGCACAAACTCGAATCGTTTGTTTTGAATCAGTGATTCGCATTGCATATAAATTGCAATATTCAGGGCTTCGTCACGATCATTTAGCAAATTTGTTCAATTGAACTTCTCCCACAATGACAGAAACCATAAGTAGATATCATTCCGTCTGGTTTAAAAATACTATATTATCCAATATCTGTATTATATTTTGTGTTTATCATGTTGTTGGTATCAACTCACTGTGGGTCTATTTTGACATGACCTCTATGTAGAGCCAAACTGATCACTTATGAGGTACAATTTAATTTAAAATGCTTAGAAGATAGACATCAGGGCTGCTTAGTAGGTTTTGAGGCAGAGGCATTGCTTATGAAAACATCACAAAACATTATATGTTGACATGAAACTACAGAGTGATAAAATCACCTTGATGTGTTCCGTTAAATCCTTTTGTTTTTAGCTCTTCTCATGACCATGTCAAGCCAGTAAACACATGAACATTTCCACAGTATCTGCAAGGGGTCAAGATAGAGACTTTTACCTAGAGGAAACGCCACCTAGTGGTGTTAGAGCACAAGCATTAACAGGGGGTGTGTCTGATAACATGCCACAGATGTTTGAAATGAGCTTTAGCTGTATTTACGCTGGATTGTTCAATTTTTAGAAACAGGCAAAAAGACTAAATTCACAGATAGAAATAATCACTCATTAAACAATGTGGCTCAGATTGAATGCTGCTCTGTGTGTGTGTGTGTGTGTGTCTTATGCCATCTGTCTATGACTGTATGATAGCATGAAGGGCACATTCATGAAGCAATAATGAAAAGATCAAAGCAATACATGATGTATCAACCACTATTTATCAGGACAAAAACGTCTCGATTTTACCCGTTTGAAGTGAAGCAATGTATTCCTTAAGAAAGCACAGAGAGTTATAACTTTTGTGAGCTGTACTGTACAACTTTTTTTGTAAAAAAAAAAAAAAAAAAAGGAAAAAAAGAGAAAGAAATGAAGACTGGATCAGTGTCTGCTTCTGCTGTTTCACTGTTATTCCAAAGCCTTTTTTATAAAATTATACACATTCACTTCTTATATGGATGCTTGATTGGAATTAGTGGTTTTTAAATATTCTATCAAAATTATTATTTTGGTTTTCATTCAAAATTTACAATCAAGTGGGACTGCAATGCAAACTGTGCAAAAATGCAACTGTGAGCCACAAAAACAGGTTTGTTGATGCATGGAAGATGACGTATATAGAAGCAAAATGATAACACTGTAAGCTTTGCAGGTGATTGTCAACAAAAATGCCTGTAATACACTTTTTATCTCTGCAGATGTTATGATTTAATGTCAGAGATTTGACTTTGAGTGAATGTTTATCACAAACTGTGAAGAGTTGGAGGTCTTATGAATTGCAGATATTGAAAGGAAATATTTTAAATGGAGCTGCTTATACTATCCTAACTTACCAGGCTAATTCATCTAACATCATGTAGTCAATTTAAAATATGGCTTTATACAAGGGAATTATAGAGGCCATGTGAACCCTGGAATTGAATATATGTGGGTCTCACAACACTAAATTAACAAAGGAATGATTGGTTATGGAACAGCCACACATCTGAATAATACAGAAATGTTGTGGGGAGTTAAATTACTGTAGGTAGAAATAGGCAAAACTGCTAAAAACAGCCAATTTAGGAGACTGAAAGACAATGACAAGAAACGCCTACGAGACGTGATTTCAAAGAGAACGACACCTGCTGCTGAAGCTACTGTGTTTTTATGTTCCATAGCAGATAACTGCATTTTAATTTGTGTTGTACCGGGAATTTTATTTATTTATTTATTTTTACAGAGGCTCATATGCCTGGTTATTACAAATTAGATCACATACAGTATTGCTGACGTGAAGATCAGTGTAAAGGCCTTTTAAAAACATTGTGTTACTGACTCTGAACTGAGACAGCAAACATGATGAGGAACTGCAGTTTGAATTCAGACTTTGAATGGAAGCAGAAAAGGGCTAGCTCACCCACAAATGAAAATTCTCATCATTTCTGTCTCACCCACACACTTTTCTAAATCTGTGAGTGAGTTTCTTTCTTCTGCTAAACATAAAAGATAGTTGACTTCTGTAGTATTTTTATTCCATACTGTGTTAGTCAATGGCTACCATCAATTCTTCAAAATATCTTTTTTTTTTTATGTTCAGCACAAGAAAGAAACTGCTACAAGCTTGGAACCACTTGAGGGTGAGTGAACAATGACTCGTCATTCAACTGTAAACGTTGGCTTCTTTAAATTTAAAAACAAATTCAAAAAGTCTTTTAAAAAGATGTTTTGAATATTTATAAGGCCCACAAAGACCCATTAATTACTGTTGCTATGTCCATGGTACTATAAAGTTTAAACAGGGAAAAATACAGTGGGTACAAAAAGTATTCAGACCCCCTTTTTCACTTTTTGCTCTATTGCAGCCATTTGCTAAAATCATTTAAGTTCATTTTTTTCTCATTAATGTACACACAGCACCCCATATTGACAAAAAAAACCCACAGAATTGTTGAAATTTTTGCAAATTAAAAGAAAAAGAAAAACTGAAATACCATATGGTCATAAGTATTCAGACCCTTTGCTGTGACACTCACAGCACTACACCTTCATTTGAGTCCAGCTGTGTTTGATTATACTGATTGGACTTGATCAGGAAAGCCACACACACCTGTCTATATAAGACCTTCCAGCTCACAATGCATGTCAGAGCAAATGAGAATCATGAGGTCAAAGGAACTGCCTGAAGA
>JAUMHP010000082.1:15763469-15780233 GCA_032361065.1 Enteromius trimaculatus | reverse complement strand
TATATTTGAACGCATGTACTCCGAGCTCCTGAAAATCATTTCCTTGTGTATTTGTGCAAATATAGATCATCTGCCTTTCCTTAAACTTCTAATCTTTTTCGAAATGTAACGCGCAGTAATATTCTAACTCAATATTTTTATTAATTAGCAGTTTGGAAACTACTTGCTGACAGAGTAGAGAACAATAACACACAAACAATACCTAAAATTACATATAATTCCACAGTATTTATGGTTTTTATAGTTAATCCCTTTATCCTTATTCCTAATTTACATTTTATTTCTATTCTCTTGAGTGTGCATGCATGTATGGACCCAGTGCACCTGAAAACCTCGACAAATCCCAGTGCACACTTGGTTAATTACACGTACCTAACCTCTAGATTAAGAACTAAAGACTTGGCGTTTCTAGAGTTAAATGTCAGTGGTGTTACAGGTGAATGTCATACTGGTCAGGGATCCGTTTCCAGAACCGAACAGAAGTCGTCCGGTCAGCATGAGGGGCAACAGGTATGTTGTGCCTTTAAAATGAGACCCCAATGCAAAGATAGCTGATCCCAACACGGTCAAGAAGGAGAACAGGAAAACGCCAACTACAGGAGAGAAAACCCAAAGTTCACATAAACACACAATATTGAATATTGACAAGGCATTTCAAAACTAAAGATAAGGAAAATCTTTATCTTACAGCGGTTTCCCAACTTATCAATGAGGAATCCCGCCATGATGACCACCACAGCATTCCTGGGAAGACAAGACAAGACTCATGTTGAAGCGGATAAGTAGGGTAATGCTTTAGAGGGTCATTTAATTCTGGCTGTGTGAGTCTCACGTCCAGGCGTAGATGGCATAAAGCAGGTTGTACTCCTGTGGCGTCATTCCCAAACCTTCAATACACACTCCTGTGCCATTAGCAGTGCTGTTACTCACCGTCCCGTTCGGACATGTTAAATTCTGTTGGAGAAAACAGACAAAACTTAGCTCCTAAACCACAGAGCTTTATATGCTATATTTGTTACTCTCCTGTTATTTAAAGAGTCGGTAATGCTTCTTTGCACATATAATAGTCTGAAATCAGATAATGGTCTTTATCCATTTATTTATACTGGCTCCTAATCTCTATTGGGATTGGATAGCCAAGTTCCTGGAAGCCCATTAAGATTTCACTTTAGTGTAAATGTGGGCGATCATATGCTCAGATTTATTCATCAGTCTTTTCAATTAAATGCTCTGTTGTATATGTAAATGCCATTAGCACATCTCAAAATATCAATTACATGTCATCCCTCATAATATGATAAAAAGATGTGAAAGTCAGAGGTCAGTAGGTTCTGCTCACCCCCTGAAACTGCTCCTGCAGGACACTGGGAATGTCAAAGCAGAAATAAGAGCCGAAAGTCAGCATACAGTTAAAAAACAGCACCACAAACCGGTAATAGGCTGTAAAAACACACATATATCCACAAAAGAGAGAGAAAGAGGGAAGAGTTAGTCATCGTGTGTCAAGCTACATCTAACCAAGAGAGAAAGCAACACTTATAACTAAGCTATCAATCTGTCATGAAGTATGATATGTATTGCTTTTAATAAATAAAACGAATAGGTTTCACATTAAATCCATCCAAACCGCCTCTGTTTACAAACTGAGAGTTAATTTAAAATGGCACTGAACATCCTAAAACCAGTGAAATGCTGAATTTACCTTGTTCTGCTGCTTTGGCCATCTCGACTTCTGAAAAATCACTGCAGGCCTCCCTAAAAACGACAAAGCAGGCTAAATTCTTTTTGTTTACGTGACCCACAGAGGTGTGTGGATCGGAATGAGCCGCGGCTATCTGATGATCTATAAATCATGATGAAATAACTAACAGCGTTCAACTGTAGGAACAGTCGATCCAGGTTTTCTACCGACTGGCAGTCTTCCGCTTTCGCGTTACGTCACAGCCTGGGCGTCATGTGACTGGTCGCATGACGTTGTTTTTCGCAGCGCTGACGCAGCATTTAGGGCTGATTGGGCAACAGCAGAGGCTGGAAAAATAACAGATAAGATAATTTAATCATGTATGTTTAATCATGTTTTAAAACAAAACAATGCTTTTTTTAAAGTCTCATAATAAGTACGGAAAGAAAATGTATTTATAATCTGTATATTTCATAATCTGTGGTAAGTTAAAACACGTTCAACGGGCATAAAAGAAAAAGAAAGAAAAAAAATATATATATACAGTGTATGCAAGATATACACTGAATAATTATATATAGGATATATACTGAAATCAAAATAACACAATGCAAAAAAGGCTCAAAATGTGTGAATAAAAACGAATATGTAATAACATATAAAAATGAATATATAATAGCATCATTTCACAGAAAAAAACAAAATTAAACAAAAACTGTCTTCTCCGAACGTTAAACCATTTTCGAAACGCAATCAGTACTAACGTTACTCTTGTCCCTCTAACCGCCCCGTATTTATTTACATTCGCAGCCTGTTGGAAACAATAACTGCTCGATAACAATAACTGTAAACAGGCTCAGTTTACATCTAATTATTCTATTATCGTACAGCATATAGTATATTTAAGATATGTTATGTATAGTTATAATAAATGACCCGCTGATGATTTAAAAGGATGGCATCCTTGCAGAGAGCGAACACGTGGGAGATATCAGACTCAGAGGAAGAGAGGGATAAAATATACCCATCGTCATCATCACGTGTAATACTCGATCAGGACACGAATGAATCAAACACTTCAGCCGCGTCCAGGAGCTCTTACAGGCGTGCAGACGACAGTAGCATCAGCGAGGATGGAGAGAAGAGGAGCAGCAGGAGGAAGAGGAGAACAGGAGAGGAGGAGCAGGAGATCAGAAGAGCTGCCAAAGAGAAGCGGAGACAGAAGAAGAACAAGCTCAAAGAGGAGAAACTACAAGAGCAGCAGAGGAGGAAAGAGGCAGCAGTGAGAGTGAACCTGTTAAAACCTGAAAACTTCATCAAGAGTCTGACGCTTCAGATTCACGCAGGTCAGAAAATACTGCTTCTGCTCTCCTGTCATGTGTGCTATTATAGTATTAGAGACATTTTTTTTAGTGAGGTTCACTAGTTGCCTGTACGATTTGTAATTCGAATGTTATTATATTTTTGATTAGATATTAATATTATTCTCTCACTAAACGTAATCTCTCCAGAGCTGCTGCAGGATGCAGGCTGTGATGTGTTATTTAGGACTCTAGACGCGTTGCAGTGGAGGAACCGTATAGACTCAGAGAATCAAGGTGTTCCCAACAGCATTAGCTGGACACGAGCAGCCCTCCAGGTCACTAGTAACTCACCGTTTCTTTCTTTACCTCTCCGTTAGCAGCATAGCACAGGCAAAACGTTTTATGTGCTCATGAATGTGTCAGGAAGTGTTTGTTCTTTATGTGCAGACTGAAGATGAAGCTAAAAATGAAGATATCGAAGAAGATCAGGTCCTGATGGTGATCTCCCATAAAGAGTTTGAGGACATGGTGATGTCACATAAAACTAGGACCAGTCAGTCGGTCAGTCCTTAAACATATGTATATAATATAGTGTAATTTTAGTAATATTATATAATTAACATAAATTATACGTTAATTATAAATAACATTATACTGATATTATTACAGTTAATTTGTTATTATAAATATATTATAATTATAAATTATTTAAATTTATATGTATAATACATGCTTAAATTATGATTTTTTATTTACAATTAATATTAATTATAACATTTTGTATACATGTTAGTTACAATATTATGGTTGTTAAATTTAGAATAATATTAATATATAAATAATTTATTATGATATAGTTTCTTTGTTATGCTAGGCTCCCGTTGGTGATGTGCATGAGGAGGCGGAGTCTCTGTTACAGCAACTCTATAAATACTTGAACAAAACTTTGAGGAAATTTGTCACAATTCTAGTGATCAGTCATCAACGACGGTACACCAATCAGCTTATTAGTAATTTTACAATTGACAGTGAGGCTATTGAATGGACTGCTGTAAGTGCATGTGTGTGTACAGGTCAGGATGTTGGGATGAAGATGATTTAGACCTCAATCCGCATCATCTGGACACAGAAGAGGTCAGATAATTCTATTCTCACACTTGTCATTTTTTCCAGTTTCCAGTAATCATGTCTTGTTTCTGTGATGACAGCTGCTGGTTTGCCTCCAGCTTTATTGGAATGTGACGGTCAACTTCCTGTCTGGCTGGCAGGAAGTGACTGATCACGTGGTTGCAGTTACCAAAGCTTTATCCAAGAAGCCTTACAAGTGAGTTTTTTAATGATACAAAAATAAATCATTCAAAATACCCGGGTGTACTTTTTCCCCTAGCACATTATCTCTTGTAGAAATGTGGGGTCCAGATGATTGATTCTTCTTATTAATTGTTATTAATAAGTTAAATAGTTCACCCAAAAATGAAAACTTGCTGAAATAATTTCTCTCAGACCATCCAAGATTTAGATGAGTTTGTTTCTTCATCAGATTTGGAGGAATGTAGCATCCTATCACTTGCTCTGCAGTGAATGGGTGCCGTCGGAACGAGAGTCCAAACAGCTGAGAAAAACATCAATGTAAGGAGTAAGAGTGCTGCGGATGATGGGGATGTTTTTATCAGCTGTTTGGACTCTCATTCTGACGGCACCCATTCACTGCAGAGCATCCAAGTTGCTTAATGCTAAATTTCTCCAAATCTTTTCTGATGATGAAACAAACTCATCTTCATCTTGGACGGCCAAGGGTGAGTAAAGTTTCGGCACAATTAAATTTTTGAACACTCAAATTAGCGATCTAAATGCTGTGTAGTGTTATTAACTGTATTTAGCGTCTCATTATGCAGAAGACACCATCTTTTTTATACAGTAGCTCTGGTTGTTTTGTTCTCAGGGCGTTGTGTGGTGTCCCTGATCTGGGTTTCTGTATGGACGGCTCGTGGTCGGCAGGTGTGCGGGTGGACAGAGACGGCCGTGGTCTCGCGCAGGCCTGGACACGTCAGATCCAGCAGCTGAACCGCGTCAGTCCAGCTCTGGCCAAAGCCGTGACGAGCGTCTATCCCTCTCCTTCCCTCCTGCTGCAGGTGACGTCTGTTCAGACTCTCACTGAACTGAATTCAGTGATGAACTGCCTTTAAAGGGCTCGTATGATGCAGGTTCAAGTTTTCCTTTCTCTTTGGAGTGTTACCGCCCCTAAAACTGCAAAGATTAAAGTTAAAAATCCAAAGAGATATTCTGTATAAAAGTTATGACTTGTCCACACCCCCTAAACGTTTAAACTCCTTTTCTAAGTCACAGTGTGGAGACGCGGTGTGTGAAGTGAAGTGAACTTTCTTTGTGCTTCCAAAAGAGACACAACTAGAAATCAGTGTTAAGTTGAACAGACATATTAGAGGGTGTTCAGCACTTTTACGGAGGACTGATACTGTTTCAACAGGCCTATGAGGAGCTGCCGTCTGAGGAGGAGCGACGCAGGCTATTGGCTGATCTCGCTGTAGTGGGCGGGGCCAAAGAGAGGCGTGTTGGGCCTGAACTCGCTGGCCGTATACATCGCCTTCTCACTTCCCAGAATCCTCATCTCCTGCTGGATTAAGGCCAGATTTGTGGGAGTGAAAAAGCTAATTTTGCACTTCATCCACAGTATAGAAGACTAACCTCTATAAGTTTGTTTGTTCACATTATGACATTCATTCTCCATTATAAGTTTATAAATGGATCATCAATACTTGAAAATTAAACACTAATTAACAGTTTATAATATTTGTATTGATTATTTAAACCTGATATTAATTGAAAATATCAGTGTATTGGTGTTGATGAATAATCAGACTGGATTATCATTATTTTAAATAAAAGTTGAATTTCATTGATTGTCACTGATTCATTGATAAGATTATTCTTTTATTGTATTTGAACATTTAAGCTTTTTTATTACTTGACATAAAATAAAATTTGAATCAAATATAAAGTTTGAAATTACTAAAACATCTAAACAATTAGTAAGTAAAAGTGAAATCATAATAAAAACCATATAGATACATTTCATATATATATAGAAAAGCATAAAATAATTTTAACTTATTTAAACTGAAAATATGAAAATAAAATCTTTTTTGGGATGAGTTATGCTCATAAGTTTAATATTGGTTAAACAACACAACACGCAAAAAAACATGCAATTATGATTTTATTATTTATTTTTTACCTGAAAACAATTTAATCAGTAAGAAAACATGCAAAAGAGTACAAAACCATTCATTTATATATATATATATAGCGAGTATATAATAAATCATTATCAAATCTTACTAATAAGAGAGGGGAGGTTAAACTGATGAATAAAAGTTAAGCAAATAATAAACACCGTCCTATCTTATAATACACTATTTAGTTGTCTTGGCAGAGCTGTAGCTCTCTGATTTTGAATTACAATAATAATATAACACTGTAATTAACCGTCTGATTGACAGGCTCGGATGATAATCTACTGCACTCGGCCTGTGCTGGTTTAAATAGAGGCCAGGAGGTAAATGGACTCAAACACACTGACAAGCTACTGATGCCAACAAGATTTCACTGCTGCAAATCGTTTGGCATGTGTTGATCTACCTTAATATTTAAGATAAACCTTCTGAAAAAAGTATCACCTGACTAGAAACATTGGCACTGGAAATGAGCAAGTTTATGAGACTTTTTATTCTTTAACCCCATCCTGAACCCTGAATAATGATTGAACTAATTGGAAAAAGCATATTACTAAATAATAAAGACACTGATTCACTGGATTCATGGAGGGTATAATTCACAAGATGTCCAGTGAATGCATTTCGATTGTTTGGCAAAGGATGAGGATGAGCGCGCTGTTTGAGTTGAACTGATGATGTCTGTATTTCAGCAATAGTTCACCTAAGAATGACAATTATGTTTTTTACTCTCCCATGTTTTTCCAAACCCACATCACTGATTGTAGGACACAAAGAAAGGTGTTAAGCATTATTCAAGAAAGAAAAAAAAAAAAAAATCGAGGGCTGCACAATAAAACAAAAATTAAGGGGAAAAAAATCAATTTGAAGAATTCACATATATAAATTGTAAAAATTTAAATGTAAAATTTGAAAAAAAAAATTAATGTGATATTAGGAAAATTTAAATGTAAATTTGAAATTTAAAAATTTCTGATAAAAATGGTGATAGTGATAAAAATTACTTATTTAAAATGCTATTTAAAAAAAAAAAAAAAAAAAAGTGTTTGTAGACCTGCACAATTTGGACAAAAATTATGTGATTTATATTTATGACTTGTATATGACTATATTAATTGTAATTAATAATAATAGTATTATTTATTACTGTTGTTGTTGTCAATAATAAAGTAATAGTTTTAACAAAAATGTTCAGTGTGTAATTAATATAATAGTATAACTGCAAAATTACAATAATATATATGGTTTAATTTTTAAAAATTATTTTGGCATTAAAAAGCAAGGAGCCCTTGAAGCTTCTTTTCGCAAACAACCGACTGGTGAAATGCTTCTCTATACCAATACTCTTCTCTTGACATATTTAACTAAATTGTATAATCACACAGTCATTTCAGCCGTTTCGGTAAATCATGCAGTCTTACTTAAATGAGTTTGAAACAACATGAGCACGAGTAAACACTAAAATGTGACCTTTGACCTGTGATGTAAACATTGTGTGTCTCATGTCCAGCGGCAGCGCTTCCTCTGGTACATCTCCAGCTCTGCAGAGAAGCGGTCCGAGTCGCTCTCAGAGGCGGGGTCAGGCCAGAAGGAGGCGTGGCCTGTTGGAGTGTAGGAGGAGCATAGAAAGCAAGAACCAGTGTGTTCCGCATGGTTTACCTTGCAGGTGTCACAGGAAACAGATCCGTTTTGAAAATTAGGGTTGGGAAGGGAATTGTGATCAGGGCTGGGGGCGGAGCCACAGCAAAGGTCAGAAGGTGAGGAGGGATCAAGGTAACAGGTAAGATCCATTATGGAGACGCCATCTTGATAATGCGCATCATCCACACAGGAAGTAGAATCAAGATGCTCGTCTTTGCCAGGGTTATCAGAGAAGGAACTACAAATAAAGATGCGTTCGGTGTCAGAGGAATTGTGGGAAGGAAAAGGGCTTGTGTATTCATTGTATTCTTCTGTTTGTGTGGCCTTGTCTTCCCTGTTGTGTGTGCAGGCGTCTGCGCAGCCGAGGGTCAGCACCCATCCCAGCTGGTTAGACAGCAGCAGACGCAGACCCGGCGGCAGAGGCAGCACCCGCAGAGCATCTGCGCAGTTGGGCAGCATTTTGCGCAGCTGTGTGCAGCACAGGTACTGTAACGAGGTGGGTGCTGAATGTGAGCGGATCAGCTTCATGCTGCTCTTGGCCGCAGTCGAACACACCATCGGATACAGGCGCTTATTCTGCAAGTGAGTAACAGCTATGCCTGACAGAACCCAAGACAGACAGATAGAATGAGGAAGATTATAGCTGGTGTTTCAGTAGGAAACACACTAATACAGGACTGAAGAGACGGTGTGTGTGTGTTACCGATGCAGCGGCGGTTCTTGTAGAAGCTCAGGGTGCCGTGCCAGCTGTCCAGATGGACCCCGATTATAGACCCTTGACCGAATCGGGATGAAAAGTTCACCTTTGACCCCTTATGGTGTAGGTGACCTGAACCACAATAAACATAGATGAAAGAGGAAGTTAAAAACACATAAAAATGTAAAAATCCAGTTTGATTGGTAGGGTTTTTTTTTATGTTTTTTTATGTTTTCTGTTCATCAAAGCTGCATTTACGTGATTAAAAATTATAGTAAAATTGTATTTGAATATACTTTGAATGTGAGTTTTCAGCATCATTACTCCTGTCTTCAGTGTCACATGATCCTTCAGAAATCAGTCTAAGATGCTGATTTGCTGCCAGATTATTTAATTTTTTTGGATTCTTTGATGAACAAAGTTCAAAAGTATAGAATATTTAAAGAGAATCTCTAGTAACATCAGGAATTACTTTAGTGTCAGCTTTAATTAATTCATTGCATCCTTGCTAAATAAAAGTATTCATGAATCCACACTTCTGAATGGTAGCGTGTATCTAAAATGACACATAAATAGATAAATTAAGTCTTTCATAAACCCAGCTTGATTCAGCTCATTCACTTATAAAGATTGGTAGAAGCTGGTAGAAATAGTCCCTTATGGTAATACATGTGACCCTGACTGTGAAAAGGGTTTTTTCCCCTATTTTCTACATATTATTTTACATTGGTTATGAAATTAATTGGAATAATAAATAAATAAAAATTGGAAGAAATTAATGGTTGAAATCAAACCGATTTTGAGACTTTAACATGAATTTCAGAGAGAGGTTTTATTTTCAAATGTATATTTAATGTGTTTGAATGAATAACACTGAATTAACTGTAGAGGGGTCATGTGACCTCTGACCTCACCTGTATAGGACAGTCCCCAGCTGTCTTCATCTGTGCCCAACAGGCTGGAGAAACTATGTCTGAACTGATCCAGGTTGACTTCTGATGTCCCGACACCAACCATCTGGACTCACACACACGAGATACATATTTGAAGCGTTCATCTTATCTGTCTGTCTTGTGAGCGTTGTAGATTAGTCTTTGATCATGCAGTCTCTGCATCTCACCATATCCGTGCCGTAGACAGGAGATGTCATCTTGATTTCCCAGAAGTGCTGTCCGTCGCTGAGAGGCTTGGCTCCTCTGATGGCGGCCGTTCCACAGCTGTACTCCGAGTGGAAGATCACCTTCCGGTTCGAGCAGCTCAGAGACACCGAGGATGATTTGCTCTCCTCGTCCCAAACCCAATCGCAGCCTTAACACAACGACAAACATGAAGATCCTTGAGTTTAAATTGAAAACACTTTTATTTTTAAGGGCAGTGTTTCCCTCTGTACTCTGTTTCTTTGTTAGGGAATGTTTTTCTGATCATATAAAACAGTGATGTATCTCAAACGTTCCAAAAATGTTTCATTAATTATTCATTGAAGAATTCTCATTCTGAAAAACATCATATTTTTGGTTCACTCGGACTCGGTAATATTTTAAACTAATAGTATTAATAGCTCTGTGATATAGATTTTTTCTATCTGTATTCAGCTTTTTATTTTTATTTACAGTCCAACAGTTTGCAGGGTTGGTCAGATTTTTATTTATTAAAGAAGTCTCTAGCTCATTGGCTTAAGGCTGTATTTATTTGATTAAAGAATACACTAAAAACAGCTGTATTGTGAAATATATCTGTGGTTTATTTATGTTTCTGCTCACAAAGGCTGCATTTTATTTGATAAAAAATATACACTAAAATTGTGAAATATTTTTACAGTTTAAAATAATTATTTTCTATTCGAATATATTGTGAAATGTAATTTATTCCTGCGATCAAAGTTGCATTTTCAGCATCACTACTCTCCAGTCTTCAGATGCTGATTCAACACATTCCTTTTAGGATTCTTTGAAGAACAGAAACTTCATTAGAACTGCATTTATTTGAATTGAAAAATCAAATCTCACTGGCTCCAAATGGTTGTGTATGACAAAGTGTTTAAGTGCATGATTCAATGTAATGAACCTGACCCTGTTCTTCCTCTCCGCAGGTGCAGCTGAGGGTGTACGGGTTGATCTGGGCGTCTGAGCTGAGCTCTGTTTGAGCTGGACACTGGCAGAAGGACTCTCCCGTCACGGGCACCACCGGCGGCAGCTCAGCTGGAACACACACCGTCACCGGCTCGTACCCTGTAGAGCTGCCCTCCGACTGACCACACACACAAAACCAGTCAGGACCTCTCACACATGTCCAGCTCAACACTTTATTTTAAGGTGTCCTTGTTAAGTACTGACTAATATAAATTAGCTATGCATACTTACTATATTATTAGGGTTACTTGCATGTAACTATGCATAGTTGATTGGTATTTTAATAGTAAGTGCATTTAACATTTGTAAAGACGACACCTTAAAATAAAGTGTTACCACATTTATAAGGAAAAACAAACAAGCATGTGTTTATGTGTGTCACTGAAACCCTTCATTTGGCCGGATGCCCAGGTCATGTAAAACTAGTGCTAGTTAGCTCAAAATAACCCGACAGAAATAAGCAGAGCACAGAGTAAGTCATGTTCACCTGTGATCCCACAGCCTGCTTCTCTTCTGGGTCGAGGGTCGTGAGGGGCGTGGCTTCCATCTCCGGGACATTCTCACTAACAATATAATTATTCCAAGACATTCCTGGAACACAATGAATACAGATGGCTCTTATTTCCTTCCATCCATCCATCGGTTAATCTGTCCATCTATCTATCTATCTTCGTAAAGGGTTTGTCAGTGTCACTGCAGCTGATCTGTAATTTTCTCTGCATCATTTCCTGTAGCTGCTGACTCACAGGTGTCAGGCTTTGCCATGAACTTGTTTTGCACTGACAGACTGCCTCGGATGACACTGTACCCTACTTCTGATTGCTCCATATGCCACGTCTGGCAATCTGAGACTCTAGTCTTACATGCTTCATGTGATCTGCTCATGCTTACACTGTAAGAGCGTTCAGGAGGGTGAGGAAACTTTAAAAAGCATCACCGGAACAGGCTGGCAAAGCTCTGTATAACACAGAAACTGTGGCATTCTTCATATAAATCTGATTTCTCAGTGATTATTGGATACGATTGCACTCGAAACGTTTATAGACCCCGTATATAAGTGTATAATTGGATTATAAGACTTAATTGATTCTGTCCTAATGTGTACGCGACACAGCCAGGTGTTCGCTAATTGATGGATAATGTGTATCCAAAACCCTGCCCTGGATACCTCCACCGCCCCCGGAGCGGACCAGCTGGCCCATCTTTACTTAGGTGCTTCTCGGAAGTGCAATGGTGCAATAAGTTTGCATTTCGCTGACACGAGCACATTTCTCATGCAAGCAGCATATTCATAACAAACAAGATTGCGTAAAAGTAGTTTGATAGAAGTAGCACAACATAAACACTTCAGCGTGTTGTACAAATACCTCATGTAATCATTTAATTCAAGCTCATTAAGCAGAATGCATACTAATTATACAGTAATAAGTCACATGCATAAAATAGTTCAAATATACCATGTCACATGGCACTAAATTATTGCTGCGATTATTCACAGATAGTTATTTACAGATAGTAAGGCTGCACATTCATTTAAATGTTAATCATATTTAAAAACAATGAAAACAAAATCTCTGACCTGAATCAAATAATACCAATACTAATTATGATACTTAATAAACTAATATGCACTTATACTGAATATTATAATATAATAATGATCTTAAATAAATATGATTATAACATTTGTTAATATAATAATATTATTTTGTATTATTATTATTATTATTATTACGAAATAAATTAATTTAGAGCTTCTTTTGACACTCAAAGCAAGAGAGTTAAAAGGTATTATAATGAATTACTATTATTACTATAATATTATACTAACAGGATAACGTGTTTACATACTTGACAACATTTTTAGACTGCTATCTGTTGTAAACACCTAGTTGCACCAAGAGTCATTTTCAGAAACCACTGCACTGCCAACACAACTTTTCCTTTGCTTAAATGAGGACATAACTAACATGTGAACTCACATACCTTATTACGCTTTCGTAGAGTTTATTCGCTCTGCTTTAGACACGCGTTTCCATCAGGAGCTGCTGTAAGTGATATTGCTGCTGCGCGTTAGTTTGCTGACCTACATGTCTACACACCAAACACAACACCGTCCAGTCGTACTACGGAAAAGGCGTAGTTCATGAATATCAATTAGGTCATGCCGTCGTTGCTTGGTAACCTTCCTGGAGCGTCAATCAATATTCATGAGTTAAAGTTTCATTGGCTAGCGCGCACTTCCCTCGTGTCCTTTTCAGCCAATCGGTTACGCGCGTCGTTAAAATTAACTACGTCACGCCTTCGCCATAGTAGTGTTCGTAGTTTAGCAGACGGAACAGGTCGATCTGTCTATCATCCTCATTAAATGCCGCTTTAAGGATCAGCCCGCGCTGGCTTTCCGTCAACTTTACCTTAAATGACAAATTATCTGACCTACAGACCAACATGCAAGTGTCAGTGACGTGGTAAACTAAAAGCCGGCAAAAGATCAAAATAAACGTGTGTATTAAATGAAATTTTTTTTTTTCCACAGATGTGCCTGGCATTATTTAATCAGGAAAATATACTTGTATTGAGTGATAATAATAATACATATAAATTATAATTAATTATTAATCAAGTGTCTATTTATACTACAGTTTAGGATATTAACAGAGGCGTGGCTAAGTCGAAGTAATGACCAATAGTAAAGCCATACGCGTTGCACTGTTATGTTTGATTGGACGAGCTTGCTCTTAGGCGGGATCAAAAACGCAAAATACGCAGCCGTACTGCGGAAGTAAAATAAACCAACATGGACAAGAGCGGTGAGTGTGCCATAATTCACAGCGATCAGCAGAACTTTTTCATTAACAAGTCCTTATAGAATAGAACTGAATCACTTCACAACTGTCCAGTAACGTAGGCATAGATGTATTACTGCAAATAAACATAAATGCACTAATACAGCCATTCTGAAATATATGTAATAAAACATGACGACACATTGTTTCTGGGCATGTAACAGTTAATGGTAAAACGGTTTTGAATATGAACCAAAGCAACGCCATATGTTTGGACATTTATATTGGAAATATAATGTTTTAGTTGATTTACTTTGATGATATTCAGAGTTCCCCGGTATATATCAAAGTAGCTTATAGCATCAATATAGCACTGCAGTATTTTTGTAAGATGTGTAAATAACCAGAGAAGACAGAAAGTTTATAAATGGGTGAAATAAACTAATTGAAACTCACATGTGCATGTGGCTCAGAGAAAGGGAATCTGGATCAGGTGAAGCACGTAGTTCTGGTTCTGTCTGGTAAAGGTGGAGTAGGGAAAAGCACCATCACCACTGAACTGGCTCTGGCGCTCAGACATGCGGGCAAGAAGGTCAGATACCATTGTATTCTATTCTGTTATGAATTACTCTATTCTATGTGATTCTTTCTATTCCCTTATTTGATTTGAGTCTCTGTTCAATCCTATTGAATCGTAATATTATGCTCTTTTTAATTCTATGCTGCTTAATTCTATTCTTCTGAATTCTGTGCAGATATATTCTATTATGCTGTGGCTGTTATATTCTGTTTTACTTGATTATGTTGTACTTTATTTTATTCTTATTATTTGTTCTATTGTGCTGTCCCTTCTATTGTGATGTATCCCATTCTATTGCATTCTATTATATTCTTGTCTACATTTTTATGCTGCACTGTTCAGTTCTTTTCTGCTCGATTCTATTGTGCTCTATTCTGTTCTATTGTGGTGTATTCTACTCTGTTCTGTTCTATTCTGGTCTACACTTTTATTCTGCACTGTTCAGTTCTCTTCTGCTCTATTCTGTTACGCTGTACTGTATTCTATTCTGTTCCATTCTAATGTGGTGTATTCTACTCTATTCTATCGCACGCTGTTCTATTCTATTCTGGTCTACACTTTTATTCTGCACTGTTCAGTTCTCTTCTGCTCTATTCTGTTATGCTGTACTGTATTCTATTCTGTTCCATTCTATTGTGGTGTATTCTATTCTGTTCCATACTATTCTGGTGTATTCTACTCCTATTCTATCGCACGCTGTTCTATTCCATTCTATACTACACTTTTATGCTGCACTGTTCAGTTCTCGTCTGCTCTGTTGTGTTGTATTGTATTCTATTCTGTTCCATTTTATTGTGGTGTATTCTACTTTATTCTATTCTATCACACTCTGTTCTATTCTATTCTGGTCTACACTTTTATTCTGCACTGTTCAGTTCTCGTCTGCTCTGTTCTGTTGTGTTGTATTCTATTCTGTTCCAATTTATTGTGGTGTATTCTACTTTTATTCTATTCTATCAAACTCTGTTCTATTCTATTCTGGTCTACACTTTTATTCTGCACTGTTCAGGTCTCTTCTACTCTACTGTACTCTATTCTGTGTCATGATGTGATGTTGTTGTGTCAGGTGGGTATCCTGGATGTGGATCTGTGCGGGCCCAGTATCCCGCGGATGCTGAGTGTGGGGAAGCCGGAGGTGCATCAGTGTGACGCGGGATGGGTCCCTGTCTACGCAGACCCCCAGCAGCAGCTCGCGCTCATGTCCATAGGCTTCCTGCTGGAGGATTCGGACGAGGCCGTCGTGTGGAGGGGGCCCAAAAAAACAGGTCTGACCTGAGCTGTTTAACCTTTTGGACCTGGCGTGTTCTCGTCTCACGTCCTCCGTCTCTTCCTCAGCTCTGATTGGGCAGTTTGTCAGTGATGTGGCATGGGGTGAACTGGACGTTCTGCTGGTGGACACACCACCAGGGACTTCAGACGAACACCTGGCCGTCCTCGAGAACCTGCGCAAACACAGAGTGGACGGAGCCGTGCTGGTCACTACACCACAGGTGAACACAACCAGGCCTGGTATGAATGTTTAATGACAGATGGACGTTTTGGAGGCAGTGTGTAAATGTGACGGTGGTATTTATTTTTTACATTTCAGACCCAAAATCTGTAGTCTGCTAAATAAAATGTGCTTTAAAACACACACTGTTATTCTCTGTGTTGATGTCATTTTAACTGAAATAGGAAGACAGGTTGGGTCAAATCAAGCCTCTTTTTTTGAAAAGGCAATAGCATTTGTTTATACAGCTTGGACTTGAGGCGTTGAGCTTGTTAAAGCTGCTTTTGACATGGCAGTCACAATATTATCTATATTGCTGTAAAATGTACAATTCGGGGCACTTTAGATTCTAGAAAGCATTTGTATGGACCGAAAGTTTGATGAGAAGCTGAAGTGCAGGGTGATATCATTAAAATCATTGATCCATGTTGGCTGAAGTGAGAGACTGCAAGTTTGAATGCTTTTGAATGCGAATTTTGTCATTGTTTTGGAGCACACTAGCTTATAGGTAACTTTAACCCAAATTTCTTTGGGACTTAAACACCCTTTCAAATGGCAGGCGGTGTCTACGGGAGACGTGAGGCGCGAGATCACCTTCTGTAAGAAGACCTCCGTGAAGATCCTGGGCATCGTGGAGAACATGAGTGGCTTTGTGTGTCCACACTGCTCTGTGAGTTTCAAGCACATACAGCTGCACGGGAAAATAACAATCTAACAATCTGTATTAAACACTGGTGTGTGTTTTTTAGGAGTGCAGTAACATTTTCTCTAAAGGTGGCGGTGAGGAATTAGCCAAGCTCACTGGATCTGTGTTTCTAGGTAATGTACTGACTGACCCGCACCTTACACTGGTGTTGTTCCACCATTTACCACTGGATGGTGCACAGCGGCTCATTTTGTGTTTTATTACAGAGAGTGGATGAGACTATAGTGTGATCCTAAAGCCTGAGGTCACACTGACTGAAGATCAGTCTAAAGAAGCAAAAATAAAACAAACATATCAATGATTAAGGTTCTGCTCCGTTTTGAAGTAAATTTGAATTAAAAATAAATTATAAATGTTTAATAAAAATACAGATATTTTAATCAAAGTGATATTGTAATATACATAGTATATAATTTATTATTTTTTAAATTTCTATATTATTACATGATTTATTTATATATATATATATATATATATATATATATATATATATATATGGA
>JAUMHP010000082.1:15736842-15748618 GCA_032361065.1 Enteromius trimaculatus | reverse complement strand
ATTTTGTGTTGTTTATATATTAATAATACATATACACACACACACACAAACACACACACACACACATATATATATATATATATATATATATACATATATATATACATATATATATACATATATATATACACACACACACTATATATATATATATAAATACATAAAAGGATACAATCAAATCAGATTTAAACAGATCAAAAAACTCACTTTTGTTTGTTTATATCATTTATAATGAATAATAATAACAATTTATTATTTATAATTACTTATTCACATATAATATATAGTAATATGCTTGCATTTATTTGCGTAAATTGCATTTATTGTAACGGTTTATGTAAATGTTATGTATTATTGTAATACGTACATGTGTTTTATATTATGAACGTATTCGTAAATATATTTATAAATAACATCTTTGTAGATAAATATAAATACTGTTTGTTTGATTTATTTTCTAATCATATGTACCTTTTAAATCACTTATACTGTACTACGTATAATTGTATTTTAATGTTTAATACTAGCTTAAATTAAAAGTACTTTGAATTCATTTAAATATACTAGCCTTTCCTCCAAAATCAAGTAATAATATCTGAGCTGCTATCCACCATAACTGAATAGCTCGGTCACAGTAAGAGAACTACCATTAATCTGCCATTTTATTCCTACAAAGGGAATCTTAGCAGGAACATATTTTGACAGATTTATTAATTTATGATTTCATGTCAGCAATAGTGGCTAAATTCATGGCAAGAGCAAATGCTTTAATTTCATATTACCTTTTGGCAGAAAGAAACACACAGTAACTAATAACTCCATTATGTCTTGAGTTACCAAAGAGCTATAAAAATATTCCTCAGAGAGTGTCACAGGATAAAACCATGATGGATGAGAGGAACTTTAATGCTTCAGAAAATAGTGCCGCCTAGTGGATAATAATTCCTGAATACTCCATAAGGAAGACTTTAACTGGATTCTTAATAATAATTGATATAAATACTCAAATTAAGGTAGTATATACCTATAATATTATGTGCAAATAAACAAATAAATGCCATGAAAACAACGTACTCTGAAGACGAAACACTCTCCAGTGCCAAAGAAGCTGAGCTTGTTCCCGCCCCTCTTCCGCTCCTCCCAATCAGTGGACAGGAAGGCTCCACACACCTGGAATACGATTGGATGAGAGACCCGTCAGTCACAGTCTAACTGAGATCCTCCTGAACAGCTTCTGTGCGCCCAAGTTTACAAAGTATTCATCTTACATAAAGTGCAAAGATAAACACAGAGCTTGTTGCAATCCAAAAAAATATATAAATATATATACAGAAAATATTATAGAAATAAAACTCTATAGAAAATTCTACAGGATAAATAAGTCTTCTCGAAAATGTCCTGAATGGCTCTATTAGACGTATTTTTAGACTGGTTAAAATTCGCTCATCACACACTTCCAGTTATTTTGAGAAAATCTGAACGTTTGCTTCTTAAATTTCTCTAATGTAAATAATTTAAATAACCCTCTAACAGCATTTCTTCTCAGAGTTTGTGCTAAATGAATAAATGCAAGTGCAAATGTGAAAATTAGTGCTGTCAAAATATTAATAAAAGTTTAGTTTACATAATGCATGAGTGTGTATGGTGTATATTTACATATTCATAAATATGGATGTATTTATATATACATATGTTTAAGAAAAAAAAAGTTGCTTATATTTTAATTATATTTATATACACATAATATAAATTATAAATATATATATAATTTTTTATGTGCTGTCAAACTATTAATTGCATCCAATTTAAGTTTTAGTTTACATTATACATACATTTGGTGTCAGTAAGATATTAAATGGTTTTTAAAGATGTTTCTTCTGCTCATCAAGGCTGCATTTATTAGATTAAAAATCCAGAAAAAACTGTAAAATTGTGAAATATTATTTCAATTTAAAATGAGTGTTTTGACATAATAAATGTAGCCAGTACACATACATATATATTATTTTGGATGTGTATTTTGGATGTGATTAATCATTTGACAGCACAATAATTGTTATTGCACTTAAGTAAGAATAAACAAAAAGAAAAAAGAAAGAGCAAGACACAGGGTTTTAGTACCTCTCCATCTGTCGTTCTGATGAGCATTAATGTCGGCTCATATCCCTCGCAATGTGAGTAAAACCTGAATAAAACATCACAAACCATATTTATACAACACTCAGTTTAAGAAGCTCGCTCTTATTTAAAGCCTGTAAATAGTTGAACTGAGTAATAACAATTACTCAGAGGCAGCAACCATTACTCGTGATGACTTCTTAAAAAATATGCTTCTTTTAAAATGTCATATGCTTTGCTATTTAGTCATCGAATGACATTGACACGGTTAGGTGTTGGGTACCGGTTGAGGCTGCAGCCGTGTGTAGACGTGGTGAAGAGCAGCTCAGGTTGGCATAAAGCGAAACGCTCCGGGATCCACGACCAGATGTCTCTGATCTCCTTAGCGCTGACGATCTCCGAGCTGAAGTTATCAGCGTTCACCGCTAACTGGACATTTTGTCTAGAGAGACGACGGAGAACAAAGAAACATCATGAATGCTTCAGAAAAGTGACACAACCGAAACGAGGGAGGATGATGATGATGGTGAAGAGAGATGAAGACCCACCTTTTGATAGAGCTAAAGGACAGCACAGAGAGCGGAGAGCAGGAGAAATGGAAAAACCAATGAAACAAAAACTGTGACACATGCTCAACAAAATGAGGCAATGAAAAACACACAAGCAAATCAGAGGAAAGCAGTAAAACAAAGCCAAACACAAAAGATACAAACAGACATAAACACTAAGATGAACAGACAGTGCCCTAAATATCTCAAATAATGACTTCTTTGTGATCGGTTACTATTTAGTACCCTTCAGTACTACAGTATACACTACCTACTATAAACATTTCATACTACACTGTTTTCACATGGTTATTTAGAAAAAGGCTATTTAGACAGTCTCTCATGAACATCAAGGGTGCAGCTGCTCGTTCAAACACAAGAAATCTATATTAGAAATAATTAAAACTATTTTCTATTAAAATACATTTTAAAATAGAATTTATTTCTATGATCAAGTTGAATTTTTAACATTAATGAAATTATCCTTTTAAAAAAACTTTGCTGAAATATGCTGCTCAAGAAACATATCTGATTGGATTATTATTATTTTATTACACGGCTCTCTGGAATGCTTGATTCTGATTGGTCAGTTGAGACATTTGCAGGTTCGTTCTTTTCAAATAATAACCGCTCCAAAGAAATAACGCATAGCCAGTACTACTTATATGTTTAAAATCCCTCCGCGCCAACAAAGATTACCGTTTGGCGCCATCTTGTGACAAAGACTGGACAACATTAGGTGCAATTTAATACGTGTAAATAACTAAAATACATTCGATATTATACACTCATATGTAGATGTTATAAATTGTCTTACTAACGTTTGCATGTTAGTCACGTGGTACTATATCGTTTCGCGGAAGGGTCCTGATCACATTGTCGGGGCTTATTTCTGCGATAACAACATAAATAGTTGAAATGGATGTTCATATCTTAAAGCAAGTTAATAATTTCTTTAAAAATATATATGTTGTAAGACAAAACTTGAGCAGTAATGTTAAGTGCACATATTAGCATTACATTTGAGTCTTAGATATATTAAAAATATATTTTCTTAGATGTATAACAGTATATTTTTATATCAATATATATTTTCCCCACTTGCGTGTAATTTTGTAAAGTTTTTAAATCAAATCACTTTTTAAAATCACTTCTATTTCATGTCTAGCACATCAATATTATTTAATTTTATGTTTAAGTTGATCTAAAGAAACATACTTCCATAATAAATAAATAAACAAGTAATATAATGACAATTACATTTAAAAATAACTAGTAGTTATCGTCTTACTCACCTAGTAGTTGGTTTAGGGTTAGGAGAATATGTACAACACACGTATAACATTTCTGATAGTCAGTATGTTGTGGACCCAACAAATAAAGTGTATATGTATAAAGTGGACTATTGATTTACCAAAATATGTACTGTAATTGAAATCTATTGACACAAAGTGCTATGAAACAAACAATAGTGTATTTAGGATGTATACTTCATGAAAAGCCAAAAAGCCAAAACGGTTTCTGCCTGCATGAATGAATTTCAAAACACAGTACTAAAACGAGTCACGTGAAGTGCCATCGATACCTCTTCTGTTTGACGGTGATGCCTTTCTGCTGGAGGGATTTCTCATTGGCTAGCTGCAGCAGCGTGATCTCTTTCCGGCTGAACAGGCGAATGGAAAAGGCCTTTTCCAGCAGCTTCTCAGGCGTCACGCTTTTCCCGATGTTCTGCACGAACGCCTGGATGTCGCTCCGGACCGTTGCAGAGTCCTGCTTGGTTAAAGCTGACCCTGCTGCGGCGGCGCGCTGCTTGCGGTAGAACTTCAGTATCGCCAGCGCCACGCGGTAAAGCACCTTGTAGCCCTCCACCAAGAACACATCCAGGACTCGCGCGGCGAAGCTAAAGGGCAGGTCGCCCAGAACCCATCGCTGCCAGTCGGAGTACACCTCCAGCACGTCTGTGGCGGTGGCCACCATCAGCTTATGAGCGGCCGGGCAGTATTTATGCATGAGGTCGCCGAAGGTCATGCAGGCCGACTGATACGCGAGGAAAGTCTGATCTAATAGTCGGCGGCCGGGTTCGTTGCAGGCCAGCATGCGGCTGACGCTCTCGAAGCACTGCGCTTCATCGGCGCTCCAGTGCAGCAGCAGGGCCGTCACCGCCGGTAAAGACGGGCAATACGAAATATCCGGGAACTGCCCTGCGATGCAAGAAATCACGGCATGCACCGATCCGACAGATTCGGCCTTGAGACTGTAGCATGGCACCGCCGCACCGTCTACAAACTCCGGTAGGGGATAGGCGGATGGGTTGCGCTTGGAGTTGGAGTTGCCTACAATATCCCGGTAGACGGCGGCGTCGGGCGTGACGGTGCGACACGGGAGCGCTCGGAGCAGCTGCTGGTAAACGGCCGAGCGCTGGCTGTGGTTTTTGGCCCACTGACCCGAACGGGCGTGCTGCTTCAGCTCCTTTACGTCTTTATATTCGGTCTTCCCGGGAGCTGAATCGCGACTCACATCGCCCATCTGAGACCAGTCCACGAACACCCCGCAATCCGCAGCCATGACCTCTGACCTCACCAGCGAACAGCACAAAAGAACGCACAGAGAGAAACTACCCGGTCATATTGCTCCAGCTGTTGAGAAAGAAGAGTAGATATTAGGGAGGCACAATATAACAATGATCATGATATTACAGTTACATTTTGCATTAATGCATTTACATTGAATTAAAAGGATACATTCTTTTAATGAGCTCATGCATGCTTAGACATGATCATTGATATTTTATCTTGTAATATGGCCATTGTAATATTGTGATCTTATGCTGTTACTACAATTAGCATTTTTTTTTTAAATCATGTTAAATTCTTGCACATACATATATGCACGCGCACACACTATTTCCTTGAAGACGCCGTTGTTTCAAAAAACATTTTTTAAATGCTACGCATTTATGATCTTTTTTTGCATATATTTATTAGAACATAAATAATATATTTCAACCAGTAAAGATGCAGAAATGTTTAAATTGAATTGAAATACTTTAAGAATTGCTCATATTAATGCAAGAATTAAGTAATTTTTGCATGATTGAAAACATTTTAGTAACAGCATAAGATTAAAACTAATTATCATTTATCAGTATCTGCATAAACTTTTTATTCACTTCCTAATAAACACACACACTAAAAATAAAGGGTGCTTTTTCAACCAAAAAATTTATTTATTTATATTTTATAGTTTAGTTTATCTGTAACACTGTAAAATGTAGGCAAAAAACAATTCAGGAAAAAAAACAGGAATCTCCGCTTTCCTGTCTCTGTTTTCTCCATGTGCATTGGACTTTAGGTTGCTGTGAGGTCAGAGCTCATGAAATGTCAACAACATGAAACTATTAGGATAATGCAGAAAAACTCTAATGGATTTGCTAATGTGAGGTAACAGAATCAGTGTCCTAGAGGTCCAGGGTCAAGAGCTATAATACATTTACACCAGGACAGGTGAACATGCAACCAGCAGGCATTGTCTACTATACTTGAACATCACTTTGCTCTACATCTACTGTTAAGGTTACACTGTATTACCTTATCTTTAGAGCAGATATTATTTTAAATGGGTCATAAAAAATATCAATAATTATCGATATCGACTGATATGAAACACTGATATCATGATACAGTTTTCAGCCCTACTTCAGAGTCATCACAAAAAATTGAGAACATTTTTAAAATAAGTTTTAACTTGATGAAAAAAAGATTTTTTTTTTTTTGATTTGTTTCAGAAATTGATTAAAATTAAATAAAGTAATGTGAATAAATTTTATTAAATTAAATAAATGTAAAATATAAAAAATAACAAATAAACAAAAACAACAAATAAACAAAAACATCTGACTAAAATAAAAATAAAAATTTATTTAAAGGTTACATACATATAACAGTATTCTTCTAGAAAAAAAACAATAATGCAACGTATAAGAAACTAAATAATTTTACACAAATCTTTACAGTATTGGCGGGTCTTTGAAGAAGAATATATATAAATATTAGGATGGGATGGTCATATTTGAGTAATGTTACAGGCACTGCATTACAATAATAAATAAATATTTGGTCTCTTTAAACAATGTAACAAGCTTCCAATGTGATTCTTTAAAAAAAATGTTTTTATAGTTTTACTGTAGCAATGATAACGAATTAATGTAATGATGTACGTCAGCAGCCTGTCAGCCAATCAGCGAGCGAGGGGAGCGCCTCACGCGCACGCCGTCAAGCCCACCTGGCACGCGCTCTGTCTCTGGTTTAATGCTTCCTGCGTGCATATAACACTACTAATATTCCAACTTCCAGTCACTGACATAAACACGCACACATTTCCCTCGTCCCAGTCGGTTTGGTATGTGTCCCTGACTGACAAATGTCGATACAGACACACTCACACTAGTATACTGTATATGCAAACACAACCGACGCATGCAGCAGACTGGCAGCTATATGGCGCCTTCGGTTTTATTAAAAGCGACTTTAATACACGTAGACGTGCACATAAAACAGCGACGCTTCAGATTAGAAGCTAATGTGAGTAGCTCCTGCAGCTAATGTGCACTCAGTCAACTACACGCCGATGTCAAGCCGTTTAAAAGTCTGCAATGCAGCACTTCAAGAATATGAATCGCTAAAAGAAGCATGGGATTTAGAAATTGTTAACTGCAATATAAATTTGAATGAATCGCCTTACCTGATTTGCTGTCGACTGTCTGTCAGGCAGCGGGCATATTTGTGATTGTGCGCGCATGCGCAGTGAGCTCTACCGTCACATTGCACGCTGGGCGAAGATATTTGTTAGAGATATATATATATAAGTGAAATAGAAAAAGATGTAGTTATTTTTTAATTCTAAATATATCTATCTAAATTTATACTACAAGTTAAAACTTTGCATGCAACAACTTTAGAATTGCTGTTTCTAGCATTTGTCTATTAATAATTACCTATCTTTACACAAATCCTCTGTTTTTCTTTCTGCTTTACTATAAAAGAAAAGGTCGTCCTGTATCACCTGACCTGTTTACAGTTTTATGGTCACCCCACCGGTCAGAGAGCTGCTCTGGTAATGAGACAACGCCCGGCCTTATGCACAACATCTGCCCGACACATGACAGTCATTAAGATAACTCAATCAAGGCGGCATTGCTGCACGGAGACAGTTCTTGCCTTCCTAGAGTTTATAAACTCACGCAATCCTTTAAACATTGTGTTCACCTTTAAATATAGACCAACCATATAAGATATATGGCAACCGGTTCTTGAAAACGTCTATGTAGCCCAATCAAAGAATACATCATGTAAATGTGGTAAATAGTTATACACAGATGCAGTTCACCAACAGTTCATCCAAGTAATGTGATCCAGCATACAGTAGATGATGCATAATGATAATGCATGTTCGTGCAAAGCTGCACCGCTCTTGAAGAATTAATTATTAAAATGTGAAAGGGATAGTTCACTCAAACATTACAATTTTGTCATCATTTGTCACCAATATTATATTGTGAAGAATATGGGTAACCAAAGAATTGCTCATAGCCATTGGCTTCCACAGTCAGTTAACAACATTCTTCAAGATATCAGTGTTCAACAGAACAAAGAACCTCAGGATTGGAAGTTTCATTTTTTGGGGGTGAAACATCTCTCCAAATTTCAATAATAAAACATTTATGTTTCTAAAATCAGGAAAACCTTGCACATTCGCTGATCTCTTCGGCTGTAAACGAAGAAACTGCTGTTTTTCAGTACATTCACTAGGGGGCACATGACAGAGGTCAAAAGGGCAGATTTGAGGCCGTAAAAAATGTAACATAAACATAACTATGAATTCAATTCTCTGACACAGACCACGTGGTCACACTGGTGTTCATGCCTTCATTAGCAAGAACAATCTCTTGCTGTTAGATGATCAGACGCATTTAAATAAAGTCGGTACACTGAAAGTATCTAGATCTTATTCAAAGATGCTCGTCTAGCTAAAACTCAGTGGCACTGAGGAAAACAAGCTCAGCTGCAAACTTAAGGTCATCTCTAGCTTGCAAATTCCAACGTTTTCCTACTCTATGATTGTGTCAGATAAATAACAAAGATTGTTAAATATAATCAATAGCTGACTAATTTTCCTCTGTTACAGTGCCATTTCACCAGTCAAAGCTAATCCAGGTTCATTCAGGGATTTTCTCTTCACAGAAAGCTTTTTAACATGAGTAAATCTGACTTGGTTCACTCTAGATAACTCTAAATAACACCACTGCATTCTCTATTATCACTTTATAGAATTGAATTTGTTTCATAATCGATTAACTTTGCAACATCGGTACTGTCAATGAACTGAACTGAATAAAAATTTAACTTAATTCATTTGAATATTAACTTTATTTTTGTTTGGTAGAGCTGCTTTATGCTTACAGTACGTTGAATTTGATTCATGATTGCAATAATTTTGCAACACCAACAAGTTTACTAAACTTTGAACTAAATTGAGTCTCAAAACAACCCTATTGAATTCATTGAACACTTCATAATTGATGTATATCAGCAGTTAATTAAACCGACACTAATGTCTTCTGTAGAGCTGCTTTACAGCTGAATTGAATTTATTCCTAATCAATGAACATTGCATGTACTGTAAATATATGTGACATCTACGCCACTGATAATTGCTAGGCAGAGGAGGTGGAGTTTTATGGTGTCTTTTGCATGATCTGGCATGTCATGCCTTTTTATCTTCCTGTGAAAGCAGCTCGTTTTCATAACGAGAGCCACTCCACGCTGGTTACTGTCAAGATGGAAAAGCCCAAGTTCTCTCTTTCCACCCTGACAAGCACTCGCAGCGCCTTGCACATCGCGCAGATCCTGTTGTGCGTGGTGACGTTTCTGGTGAGCTACATCTGGGGTCACCCGTTCCACACCTACTGGATCTACTGCATGGTGGTGTGGGGTCTGTGTCCCATCATCACGCTGGTCATCACCATAGTGGAGATGTTCCTCATCCACAAGCTGATCCTGGTGTTCTGCATGGACTGGGACGACTTCACGACCGGCATGGCCATTATGGCGTCGATCTCCACCATCTCCTGCACGGTGATGTTCGCCAACTTCTACATCTGCCGGAAGTGCATCTGGGGCTGGATGGTCACGATCCTCTCAGCGGTGTGCGGCGTGCTTTACTGCGTGGAGATGTTCAGGGACAAATGCGACGCTACACGCTCTGCAACGTACTTGGCGGCGCTTCCAGGCTTCGTTAAGATTCTCGAAGCCTTCGTTGCCTGCATCATCCTCATTTCCCTCATCGGTTACGTGGGTAAACCAGCTTTGCTGTGGTGCATCGTGGCCTATGTGGTTCCCTTGCCCCTAACCCTCCTAACCATCATCACCAACATCTTGACCAAGATAAAGAAATGCCTGCCCTTCAGCATTGATCGTTTGACAATGATTTTCCTGATCATCTCCGTTCTGCTTTACATCACTGCTGCCATCCTCTGGCCCGCCTACAGCTTCAATGGAAACCCGCGGCCCAGAGACTGTCCGGGGAACAGCTGTATATGGAGCATCCAGTTTGTCGTGACCTTCATGACCTATGTCAATCTCGGCCTGTACATCGCTGACCTGGTCTTGACCTGCTTGGGTATCTGTGGATTCAAACGCTCTCAATAGTATGACTACTGTAAACTTAAAAAATAAAAGTCGCAAAAGGATGTTTGTTGATGCCATTAAAGAAACATTTTTGACGTACAGTTCTTCAAACAACCCTTATTAATTAGTCAGAAGAACCTTTTTTTTTTACTTTAGAGAACCCTTTGTGCATTGGAAAGGTTTAATAGAGGATAAGTTCTGCACTGAACCACCAATGTCAAAATAATCTTTATTTTTAGGAGTGTCTTTCAAGATATTGTCATGTTTTTCTTGTTTCTTAATAGTTATTTAATAAAAAAGCTTGATTGTTCACAATAAATGGATTTACTTAACTTCAGTTATTTTTATTTTTTTTAATACATTTGTGTGAAAATTGTAATATATATATATATATATATATATTTGTGTTCATATGATAACATCATTATAATGATATATTTTTTATAATATAAAAAGCTATTTAATTTAATCAATATTTAACCTTTCTCATTTAATTCCTACTATATATATATTTATAGTGTAATGGCTAATAGGGTGCATTAAATCAATCAAGATATTTCTAATGTACTTTTTGATGTTAGATTTTGTAAATGTTGTTCTTTTGAACTTTCTATTCATCAAAGATTCATATAAAAAAAGCATCAGGTTCCAGAAAATATATGTAGCAACAAATATATGTATTTTTATTAATATTAATAATATTTAATACGACAGCTTGTTGAATTTTCTACACTATTATGCAACAGTGTGTCTAGTAAGATTATTATTATTAGGGTCGGAGCCAATTGGCCGAGGGCCCTATTGTTCTCCTAAGGATTATTATTATTTATTTTATTTTTTTAATGTACCTTCCGGGGTTTTTTGGGGCCTTAAAATACTCCTGAAAATCAACGTGCACGCTGGAATCTGCAGCCATCAGGACCCAGTTGTTGAAGCTATAGCGAGAAATAAAAGAAGTGTCTAATAGCGTACACATACATTGTCTGATTTTGATCAAACTTGAGGAGCGTTTCTGTTGTAAGATGCCGATCACATAGATGTGACTATTGGGAGTCAAAGTTATAGTGCCACCAACTGGCAGCAGGAAGTGTGTTGTTTTCAGAATGCTTTGAACTCAGCATTTTATTTTGACTCGATTTGCTTTAATCTTCATCAGAATAATGACAAAATACGTCCGATGTAAAAATCCCTGTGGTTCCCAACCACGTTCTGGAGGCCCCCCAACACTGCATGTTTTCTATCGCTGCGTCCGAAATCGCTTACTTCCCTACTATATAGTACGCGAAAAACAGCATGCGAGGCGAGTAGTATATCCGAATTCATAGCATTCGAAATTCAGTAGGCGAGGAGTACCCGGATGACCTACTACTTCCGGCCGAATTCTGTAGTAAGCATACCATGGACACTTTCCTATCCCATGAGGCT
>JAUMHP010000082.1:15665439-15677928 GCA_032361065.1 Enteromius trimaculatus | reverse complement strand
TAACCTCCAATCAAGACAAGCACATTTAAAATATATAGGATATTCAAGACTTCAGCTAGACTTTTTTATTTTGGCTTATGGTGTTTGTGGTTTGTAGTGTGTCTTGGAGGTTAAAGTGTGGTCAATTCACCTGGACGGGGCAGAAATCCTGGTCAGTGTGCGGACAGAACAGGGTGGGATGAGAGAAGTGAGCAGCCAATGAAAGGAGAGGATTTAGAAGGAGGGAACTGACAGGGAAGCGTGATTTGCTGGGGTTGAACTGAATCATCTGAATGTTGAAGTCATCAACCTTTGAAAAGGTGTAAATGCCCATACATCAAATCTGTGAATGCAGTCGGGTGTCTTTTGTCTGCTCAGATGATATCGTTCTGCTTTTCTCGTAAAATAAGAAATATAAAACCACACCAGTGAGACTCTAGAGAGAGAGAGAGAATATAGAGCAGCTCAGATCATTTCTGATGAGTTCATATTGAGAGCTTTTGTCTTTGAACGCAGACTTCACTGCCTTTGTCAAATCAAGCACAAATTGAGATCTGATCTGAAACTCAAATGAGAGACTATTGGAGCCTTTTTTCTCAGGAGAAATATCTGAGAAGCAGGGGATTTAGTGGGACAAACTTTATATCATTTACTTAAGCTCATGTTATTCCAAATTTGAAGATTTAATATTTATTATTATTATTATTTATTTATTGTTGTTGTGTGTGTGTGTGTGTGTTGTATTGAATGTGTGTGTATATGTGTGTGTGTGTGTGTGTGTGTATGTATATATATATATATATATATTTATAGTGTATACATACATACGTAATATACTTTTCTCTCAATAAGCTGCTTATTAATAGTTAGTAAGGGAGTTGTTAAGTTTATTGGGTAGGATTAGAGATGAAGAATAAGGCATTTGTGCTAATGTTCTAGTAACTGGCTGCACGCTAATAAGCAATTAATAGCTGTAACTATAGAATAAAGTGTTACCATTTAAATACATTTCTGAATGAGCTTTTATTTTATTTTTATATTTACAATTGTAAGTTTTAGTTTAAGTTTTAGTAATTTTGTTGTGTGCATTACTCATTATTTTTAATTATAAAATATAATTTAATTATAAAAAAAATCTTTATTTTACAAATTTCAGCACTTCGTTTTTTCCCGTTTTTATTTCAGTTTTTGACAGGTTTTTTATTTATTTATTTTTTTTAAATGAAAAAAAAAAAAATACTGCCATATGTTAATTATATAATTATATTATATTATATAATTGTTCAAATTATATAATAAATGAAAAATATATACATAATTTTTCACATTACAGGCATGTTTTGCATTAAATTAGTTTTAATACAAATGTTTGAAATATATTTCTAAAATGTTCAAGTTTAAGTTTACATTTATTTATATTTTATTTTTTAGCTTGATTTCAATGAATGAAAATGCAGTTTTACTTCACAGTAACAAATCTGCATGTTCTGTCGTTTTAAAGTCTGTGTTCTGTAAGAAACATGGTATTAAATGAGAAAAAAAGTAGGTCAGGATTTGTTTTTCTCCATTGATTTGATGGGATCATGAAATACCAGAATCAAGCCAGGTGTTTGCACAGGAGACCGATGTCAACCAAAGAGAGCAAGTTAGTACAATTTAACAAAACATTTTTTTTCTTGTTTAATTTGGAATGACATACACAGTTGAATCACAATAAGATCAGGAACATGTATTAAATATGTAATGGTCAATTGTTTTTATTTTATTTTTCTTTCTTTATTAAACTCGATAGTGAAAATGAATTAAATAACATTTTCTTTATTACTTCAAATTTAATTCAAGTATAATCTGGATGGTTTGGATATTCTGAACGTTTTGCATTGCCAGGGCTTTATTAAACGAATAGTTTAACTAATCTTGACTAATGATGGGAAAACCATATGCAGCCTTTAATATTTGATCAATAGTGAAGTATATTTACTGGCACAGACCTCAATCAAACTCTCCACAGCTGCTGTTCACATCTGCGCTGTGGCTTTTCATCGTTTCAGTAGTTTTTGGGATTTTTTGTAGTGAGATTATTGTATCTGGACTTTATCAAATGCCAAACATCTTCTGCTTGTGCTGTGGCTTTGATTTACTCCAGTGTTTTGGATGGAAATGGCGTTGCATAACTCGACGCCTGTTCAGATCACAGACAGACGCCGTCACATTCTGCTGTAGAATTTCCTCATGCAGTTTGGAATTCACTGCTCAGGCGTTGCCAGACATTAACACACACACACACACAAATGCAGCCAAATCTCCACACGCTGTTACACTCCATCTTGCATGCTTGAAAAATTATGTTTTTAATACTACTGTTACCCTACAGGCACACCGATCCCAACGTGTTCGTGTAATGCATGCAAACTTTACATGACGGTTAAACGAATGCATTGCATGCATTAAGTATAGCTGCACTAGTATTAAACCACAGCAATAACTACAAAATGCATAAATAATCTCATATAAAATCCCAAATTACATGTATACGCATGTCATGTAGAACTATAATATTATGTAGTGCAAGGATTGCTTTATTTTATTAAAATAAGTTTGTTTGAGAAATGCATGCATTGTGGTGAACGAGACTGTGATTGATTATTGATGTGTTATTGGTTCTGATTGTTTGTGCTCCAGGTCTTTGGAGCGAAGGCTACAGAGGCCTCTCTTGGCCAAATCCAGGACGTTACCCAGCATCCCTCAGTCCCCAGCCGCCGTCCGCGTGCAGCAGTCGGAGAACGTTTGTGAGCGGCAGCGGCGCCCGCGGGTTCCCTCCAGCCCTGGTGGTCTTGAAGCGTGCACGCTGCCTCCTGCAGGTACTGTGTGTGTGTTTATTTGCTGCACAGTTGATGTGTTGGGAAAACATATTTTATTGATCTCTCTCGGTTTTGACCAATCTGCTTTGAACTAGATGAGACACAGGAGAAAAAAAACCCTCTGTTCTTGGGTGAATCTCATGGAAAGCTCACATTTGGCATTATTTCGAAATAAGAACATATAGATTTTCTCGTTTTTTTTTTTAATTATTTAAAATGAGTCCAGTACCTATTTATGTAGTGTTTTTTTTCAGTTCTACATTATGAATTATATATATATATATAATTTTTAGTTATTTTTTAAATTATATTTTTAATTATATATATTCAATTAATTATGATATTCTTAGTGTTGTTTCTCATTTTACATTCATAACAATTACTAAAATGTGTCAGTTTTGTTCATTAAGTCAGCAATAATTAAAGGTAGTAAATTAAATACTACTTTATTAAATAAATAATATACAATTAAAATTTTCTCAAATTTTTCACGTAAAAAAATTTAATATACCAAAGATTTAATATGTTTTGCGCTACATAAATGTGAATTTGTAGCTAAAAAATGTCATGCAAATTTCAATATATCAGAATTGAAATATAATTTGAGATTTTTAGGATGCTTTTAATTTAGAAATTTAGCATTGCCTTTTATTTTTATATTCACACTTTTAATAATTTATGTGCTTTTGTAACTCTTTTTAGATTTTTAAATAAATATATATCTTATAGCTTTCATATATTTGTATAAAATTTTTAAGTGTTTTAGTCAGTAGTAATGGTAACGCTTTAGAATAGGGAACACTAATTCATTTTCAACTATGCCTTTTCCCTCTCAAAAACTCTTATTAGTCCAGAAATGTCCTGCGTTATGCGAAACATAATTTTTAGTTCCTTTCCTTTGATTTCAGAATGCATGTTTTGTAAGATTCATCCTCTTTTATTTTACTCTATTGAGCACAGATAATAAATGTGATTAAAACATCAGCGAGAGGCGGAGACAGAATTGATCGAGCTGGCAGTGTAGTTGTGAATGGACGACGTTTGGAACGGGAAGCTTCCACGCGGCACATTCCATTCACAACATGTGTGAGCTTTACGCCATGTGCGATTGTTTAGCGCATACTCCATATTTACTTCAGCCAAATCCCTGCTCGCTCTCTTTCTCACGCTTTTCTCCTCGACTCTCACAGCTGAGCTGCTCTTGTGTAAAGCTTCTGTGAAGGATTTTTTCACTGTCTCTCAAATGTTAAACCTAAAGTCTTTGGCTTCCTCCCCATTCTAGTTGCTTAGCAACCGTCATCACCAACAGAGGAGCGTGGTGCCGTTTCAACACACACACACCGAATCCCAGCCGTCTCCCCGAGCGTGTTTGACGTGCTCATTATGTTGGGATCATGCCAAATGAGGGCCGTAATATCTGCTAGAAACTCTGACCCAGATTTGACTGACTCAAGTCTAATAAACATGAATAACTCTGTTCCGGCGGCCTGACAGCTCCCTAACGTCCTCATCTGAGAGATCTAGCCGGGCTGCCTGGGAATATCCAGCGGCGGAATAAGGTTAAATGTGCCGTGTGTGATATTTCAGTGATGTGTGATCAGTCTGTCCGTCCTCAGGCGAGATGTGGCGGCTGGAAGATGAGAGCGAGGCAGACGTGGCTTCAGGCCCCGCCGACCCCCGGCCACGCTCCCAGTCGCCGTTCTCACATTTCCGGCGGCGGGCGGCATATCTGAGGAAAAGCATCTCAGCCGACGATCACCTGGGAGGGGCGGAGGTTGAAGCCGCCCAACTGGAGGGGCGGAGCTTCGCCGATCCCAAAGTCAAACTGAAGAGGAAGTTTGTGAGTAGAAGCAGTTTCTTTAAAGGGACGGCGCACCCAGAAACAAACATGATGTCTTTATTTGCTCAACCTTAATCTGTTCAAACTCTGCTGAAGCTTCCCTTTCATTTTATGCAAACTGGGGCAAGAATGCAATCACAAATGGTATATTTTTATTTATTTGTTTTTGTAAAACAATTATAATATTTTTTTCTCTCTTTCCCACCACTGGTGCATTTATTGAATCAAAAAACACACAAAAATGTTAAAATATTATTTTCTATATTGTTTTCTTGTTAATATTTTTAAAAATGTAATTTATTTCTGTGATGCGCAGCTGAATTTTCAGCATCGTTACTCCACTACTCCGGGGTCACATGGTCCTTCAGAAATCATTCTTATATGCTGCTTTGCTGCTCAAGAAACATCCAGATTATCATCAGTCAGTGTTTAACAGTGTTCTAGCTGTTTTACAGTTTTATGGAAACTGATGCACTAATTTGCAAGTTTAGGGAAAAAAAGTTAAACACTTTACAAACAATACTTTTGTTTGTCAAAAAACACATTAATTGCGTCAATAAAGTAAAGTGACAGAAAATACATTTATTGGTAAAACATTACTATTGAAAATAAGGATTAGGGATTTAAAATAAGGTCATGTAGAATTAGGCATTAAGATGTACTTAATTACTGCTAATAAATGGCTAACATTCTAGTAATATGCATGCTAATAAGCAATAGTTAATAGTTAAGAGACCCTAAAATAAAGTGTTACCGTAGTAATTTTAGTATTTCGACGTATGTTTTTGTTTCCAAATAGCAAACTATTTAAAAAAGTTTTACTGTAGCTAACAATAGCAGCACTGTCATTTCTATCATCTTCTGGTATTACAGTGATAACAACTAGTAGCTAAAATTCTCATGACAATGTCAATGCAGAAACTCTTATTAGTCTAAAAATGTCCTGCATTTTCTTCATGTGAAACACAATTTTTAGTTTCTGTCCTTTGATTTCAGAATGCATTATGTTTTGTAAGATTCATCCTTTTTTTTTTTTATTACTCTAAATCACTTCAGCCTTTGAATGCACGATGTATTAATTTCAATTATCAGTTATGATTATCACACTTTACACTGAATGATGTTTATACTGTTGTTTGAAGCAACTGCAGGCCATATTTTTACGTGAACATAAACAAGCTGAAAACACTAACTGAAAAATGTTCTAAAGCAAAACTATGAATGCTATTATAATGTTGTACTAAACTAAAATGAAAACGATGGAAACCCCTGGAGAAAAAAAAACACATCTTAAGCACACAGAAAACATAAGTGGATTTATGATTAACTGCCACTTTGAATAATTACAGGATCAATTAATTGTGGAGCCCTAATAACAACCATTTTTAATAATTTAACACCAATAATAAGTTATAATACTTGAGCAACAAATGAGCATATTAAAATGCTTTCTGAAGGGCCATGTGACACTAAAGACTGGAATAATTATGCAGAAAATTCAGCTTTGCATCACATGAATGAATTAAATTATATTCAAGGAGAAAACCGTTTCATATTTTTCCAGTTTTTGCTGCAGTCTTAATTAAAAACATGCATGCATCAGAAAGCACGTACAAACCCAAATCCCAAAAAGTTGGGACACCGTACAAATTGTGAATAAAAAAGGAACCAGGAATGCAATCATTTACAAATCTTATAAACTTTTTTTGTTTTGGTTTACAATAGAACACAGATAAATATCAAATGCTGAAAGTGAGGCATTTTGAAATTTCAGGCCAAATATTGACTCCGTTTGGATTTCAAGACAGCTACACATTCCAAAAAGGTTGGGACAGGTAGCAATAAAAGGCTGGAAAGTCAAATATTCATATAAGAACCAATTTTCCATTTATTAGGTCAATTGGCAACATGTTTGGGTATAGAAAGAGCCTCTCAGAGGATCACCAATTTCCCCAATGCAGCACCAAAAAATAGTGGAGCAATGTCAGAAAGGAGTTTCTCAGTGAAAAATTGCAAAGAGTTTGAAGTTATCACCATCTACACTGCATGATATCATCCAACGATTCAGAGAATCTGGAACAATCTCTGTGCGAAAGGGTCAAGGCCGGAAAACCATACTGGATGCCTGTGATCTTCAGGCTTTTGGACTGCACTGCATCACAAACAGGAATGCTACTATAATGAAAATCACAATATGGGCTCAGGACTACTTCCAGAAAACACTGTCGGTGAACACAATCCGTACCGTTCAACGTTGCTGGCTAAAAGTCTATAGGTCAAAAAAGAAGCCATATTTAAACATGATCCAGAAGCGCAGGCAGGTATTTCCTAGTTCTAGAACAACATATGCTCCCAACCAGACGTCGTCTTTTTCAGGGAAGACCTTGCATTTTCCAACACGACAATGCCAGACCACGACTGCATCAATTACAACATCCTTGTCCCAACTTTTATGAAATGTGTTGATGCCGTCAACTTATTTTTCCCTTAAAATGATACATTTTCTTAGTTTAAACATTTGGCATGTCATCTATGTTGAAATTGGGAACTTCCACATCATTGAATTCAGATTTTATTCACAATTTGTACAGTGTCCCAAATATTTGTACATTAAATGCAGAATTTCCCTTTTTGGGTGAAGCGGTTCCCTGAAGTTGTGTTTTAAAATGCACACGGAGGGTTTTGTATGAATATTTAATGCAGTGTGTATAATAGCATGAAAGCCGAGCCCTCATTACCTGTCTGCGTCGTGTAATAGAGGCTCAGGTGTTCCAATGCAACCTGACATGCAGAGAGCCTTCAGAAAACTGGAGACAAAACCAGACCGTGTGTGTTTCACTGTCAGGATGGGCTCTTCTCTCGACCTAATGAGTCGTCTGTGTTTAGGGGTAAGACCTCTGTCTTAACTGCTTTAATATTGTATAACTAAGCTGGTTAAGGGATTGGACTTGGTTTTTATAGCGACGTATTGAACACAGCCTTTCAATACGGTAAGTGATAGATGAAAGATAATTATAAGCTCTTGCACAAGAGCACACAAATGGGATGTATAAAAACAAAAATGTTGCTCACAGCAGGCAATATCAAGTCAGACAGTAATTGTCTTCAAATGTATTGTTGCAAACGGTCAATTTGTTAGAAAAGCACTTCGAAGGCGGTAGCGGCGGGGCTTTAAACGAGAGGAATTTAGAGATTCAGCTTTTCAGAGAGAAGTTGAATGAGTAGTCATCTCATCCCTTCTTATATGTGTGTTTTCTAAGCTCTTTTCCTCCTGATGCATTCGTTTTCGTTGTGTGGGAGTGTCATGGTACAGTAAGCTGATTATTTTGTTTTTCCTGTACTGTATGGTTTAATAATTTTCACCACGCTGACACATTCAGAAACGCTTCCAGGCTTGCAGAACGCTTAGTTGTTACAGTATTTGTACAAATAAACAGAGCTTTGGCCGTCTGCCGACAACTGCCAGCTTAAAGTCAAGGGATTTGTTGGAGAAAATGGCTGGGAAAAGCTTTTTGCTGTGCATTGGCGTCCTGCTGGAGGACTTCTAGTGAACTTCTCCAGCTCCATCTGTGTGTGGAGATAAATGACAGCGGCGGGTCCGTCAGGAGGATGTTTGAATAATTCATTATGGATATTCGTGGCAGGTATTTGTCATATATTAATCAGATGTTTTATTTAATGTACCTTGATGAAGTAAGGCTGGGTTTGTTTCTGGGTTAGACATTTATAGGGCACATGCATATAGTTTGTACTGTATTTCAAAGTTTTAAGGATGATTCGTGACTCCAGTAAAATTCAGAAGTGATACTTTACAGTTCTCATGCTGGATTAAAATGTATTTGGTTCTCACAAGAACATTTCCAGGTCATATATCAGCCCAAAATAAGTGCGTACATTTCAAAAAACATTTTAAAGCATTTATGTTCATTATAAAAGTAGTGTTATTTTAGAATTATTAAAAAGTATGGTATTTATTAATATTTGTGGAAGAAAAAAAAATAAAATATATATATATATATATATATATATATATATATTTTTTTTTTTTTCCCCCCCACAAATATTAGTAAATTCCATACTTGTTTAATAATTCTAAAATAACACTACTTTTATGATTTTTGTTTAGCTTGTATTTTTTGTTTTCTTTTTCTTTTTATTTAAATTTTGTGGTTTTAGTATTTGTACTGTTAGTTGCAGAGACAACATTCCTAAATGAAAAAAGTTTTTCATCTAATAATCTTATTTTAGTTAAGAAAAACTGATTCTATTTCTATTTACTTTACAAAAACAACAATGTGTATTTCACTTTCACATGCATATTCATACTAAAATAACATCCTAAAAATCTGCTAGATTTATCTTATAAGATGCATTTTTAATAATAATAATACTGGTACAATTCAGAGAGATTTCCTTCTTTCTCCAGGGTAATGTTTGTGGAATCAGTTTTATGAGAGTAATTTTCTCAGTACATTTAGTGCAGGATTTTCACCCTGAATGCTGGATTTACAGAGGTCATTGAGTGTGTGTGAGTGTGTGTGTGTGTGCTGTGTAGTTGTGTAAGCAGAGCTCTAGATGGCAGTGCTGAATAGGCACAAATTCTCTCCATCAGTCTGTCTTTAAATACTGAACCCAAGATCATCACACGCCTTCATTAAGAGCACAAACACTTACAGAACATTCACAGAAACCTCAAATGCACAGAAGACGGGCGTCAACATCTCTTTTGTTTGTGCTGTTTTCTTCAAAGGCACACACACACACTCGAGAGGCGAAAGGCTGGACATTTTTTCCTCGCAGCAGTGGTTGCTGTTGGTTACGTGGTGAAACGGCGGCCATTAAGGCTCATTATGTATTTAGATGTGGGGCGTCGCTCCCAAACTCATCCTCACACTCTTCCCTCAGAAGTTTGTCTCTCTTTTCTTTTCCTTTTCACTCTGTCCGAGTTTCATCATTTGACGTGTCTTCCTAACAGAAAGCTAAATAAAACAGTTTGGTCTGTGCACTTAGCTGCAGGTTAAGTTTTGGTAAAGCATGAGTGTTTGTAAACTCTCCATTAAAGCTGTGTTTGCGTTATTCTGAAGATGAATGGAACCCTGAACGTTTGTGCATGTGTGAATGCGAATAAATTATTTGAATTGGATAAACGGAACCATCGCTCAGTCTTTATCAAATCAGTTGGGTCCCATGAGAACTTGTGTTCAGACTAACAGCTAAAATCAACAAAGATGTTTCATTTCAGACGTGCAGTAAACATCAGCCAGACCCTGACATGTGATTCACATTTTAACCAAAAATAAGAGATGAAAGAGGCTTTGCTTTCGTGAGAGGGGGATGGGATCGGCATTATGCAGACGCAAAAGAGAAAGAGATGCTGAGCAGGATTGAGTCTGGAGTTCTGAGGAATTCATTTGTTGACATCATTTTTGGATATTCCTATTTTAATTTGATAACTATAGTTTAGCGTGGGCGTTTTTCTGCAGCATTTTCACAAGAGGCTGTAAACAAACATCCTAGCAACCACATAGCAACACTGTTGCAGTTTTTGACGTAAAAAAAAAGCAACACATTGGTTTATTTTTTACTTTTTAAACAAAACGGACGACTGATTCAAAAAAGGTTTTGAATCACGTTTCATTCATCCTCTCTCTGGTTGGTTATTAATTGATAAAAGATGTGTATTTGTTAATTATGTACATTAAATCCTATCTTTCATTGATTTTACAAACTGCTTTTTAAGGATTTCATTTAATCAGATATCATTTACGCATCTAAACTTGATTTTTCTTATTCAAGTGAAACAAAATTAAGATGAAATAAGGAATTTTGCTGGTTTCTGGTGCATATAAGCATAAAAAAGAAAAGCATCATAAAAGTAGTACATTTGATTCATGCACTGTTTTTCAAATCCTCCAAAGAAGCTTAGATTCAAGCTTTTATTTACTAATATAGCTCTCCTGGACGTGTTCGTGAGTGAATCGTTAGAGTTACATATTTTCTGTGAATCTGCGTGAAAAGTTCACCAAGTAAAATTGTGAGTTGTGTAGTAATCAGTAATTAGCAATGTTTTTTTTTTTTTCATTTTAATCTTTTTATTGAATCAGTTGATCACAGATTCTGTTCTGATTCTGATTCTGTTCAAACTCACTTACTTAAGAATACCGACTAGGGTTGTGCAGTATTTATCATTTATATTGTAATTGTTATTTTAACGATGTGTGAGCTGACATTATCAAGTATGTCACTTAAAAAAACTACTTTCCTGAATATCAGCATATGATGTCATCAACAGTTTAAAAAGTTACTTTGTAGACACAATAGTGTCTGTTTTACTGATGAAAATAGTTTCAAATAAAGCCATTTGTTTGTCTTTGAGGAATGCTGCAATGTTTTTTTCAAAAATGAATCTCTTTTAGAAGAAATCACATGAATCAATGACGCAATGATCCATTCATAAAGACAGTCACTTGCTTTGTTTCTAAATTAATCAGCCGTTTTGAACAAATTATTTGAACGAATGAATCAGTGAATCACTAAGACAGGGACTACCATCTACTGGCAACGACCCTCCTGAATCAGCCAAGGTACCAGCACAAAAACACACTTGGCTAAATATTGGGATTGTTTCAGTGTCTTTTATTTGGAGCTTCAAAGTGCCCCTATAATGGATTTTTGAAAATGAGCTTTCATGTGGTGAATCAAAACGTCCTAAAAAGGTTTAAATCTAAAAAAGTGTACCGTGTATAAAGTTATTGTCATTGAAACGAGACAAATTTAAATCCCAAGAATTTTATATTGAAGTCAACATGAAACATTAGCATACTGCCCACACACTTGTTGGTCTGTTCGCGTTGGTCTGAATGAAACCGCAAATCCATTCTTCACCACTAGGTGTCGCTTTTAGAACGACAAGTAAAAATAATTGCGAATTGTAAGACAATAAAAGTGTTCTTTGACCTTGCATGTATGTTAATATGGCGACCCCCCCAAAACCAAAATATGAACCTTTCATTACCCGTAACAGGGGCACTTCAGTCTCCATTCATTGTAATCGCATGGAAAACAGCAGCCAGTGCAGCCTTTGGATTTTCTATTTTATATTTGACGGAAGAAAGAAAGAAAAACGAATGCTTGAGTGTTTTAATCCTGCATTGTCATATTTTTTAAATCCTGCTCTAAAGTCTGCTGGAGCATGATGTTTTATTTGGGTTGCGCGCAGCAGAGTGTTGTTGTAGCTGAGCGTCTGCAGCGGCGGTGTGTTGACGTATGGTTGTATACATTTACTGCGCTCACAGTGAGCTGCTCTATTCATCAGTCTTAAATAATACGGCTACACTTACTGACCCGCACTGACTGATTTTATTGCTCTTGTGTTGAGTGTTTGGGGTTTGTTGTTGCAGCGGCTGCGCAGGTGGACGGCTGATTCAGCTGCTGTCAAATTAATGATTCCTTTTTAAGTATATCTTTGCGAGCACGGCATTTTATTTTTATTTTTTTGCACGTGCTTGACGTGTTTTCTTTGTTACCGTGGCTGTACCTGACCTCATTACTCAAGCTTTTTTTGAATGTCTACGTCAGTAAACCAGATTTTGTTATTATTCAGAAAGCTAGCTGTAAACATGTTGATTTGAGTTAACATTTTCCATCCAAAGTGGTGGACCTCCACCAAACGTACCATAGAAGGAAATATTGTTATGCTAATGCATGCTATAGCACCCCTTATGGCAATGAAGTGCGTATGTGCGTTGTTCCGAACAGACACACCTTACAGACTGAGTTTTCCACATATTGTAAAATTATTATTTATAT
>JAUMHP010000082.1:15653381-15664146 GCA_032361065.1 Enteromius trimaculatus | reverse complement strand
ATATATTTATATAATATTGTGTGTGTACTTTATATGTAATATAAAAATGTTTGCTTGTGGTGTGGTTATTTTTTAATTATTCTTTTGAAGTATATACACACACAAGTATGTGCATATTCTTTTTGAATATCTTGTATGACCTATATACCTAGTAGATGAATTCATTAATACACACACACGCACACAAAGAGTTTAACAATTTAAATTCACTTAAATGCAGTTTAATAAATATTCACAAGCACACACACACACACACACATATATATATATATGTTTTTATATAAAAGTCAGTTTTTAAAATCTAAAATGTAAATAATAATATTATTTCATTTTACTTTAGCATTAAATCACAAAATTCTTCCAAAACATTTTAAACAGTGCTTTTTGCAATTTGTGCAAATGTTTGTGTGTGTGTGTGTATGAATGTATGTGTATATATATATATATATATAGAAAGAGAAATAGAAATAGAAACATAATTTTGCTTTAGTTTGTTTCTTTGTTCCAAACAAGAACTTGTGAAAATAGTTGCATCACAAATCTGAACTCATGCAAAAATGCATGAAATTGTGCTTTCTTAGTTAAAATCGTTTGTGTTCTTCAGTAAAGTATGTTTCAGGCCAACAAACACTAGTTTATTGCATTTCCCTTTGTTGCTGTTACACATTGGATAGTTGCAGGTCTGGCAGTATTTTCTGACAAACGCAGCAGGTTAGTGCAGTTTCAGTCGCCGACTTTCATTGAAAACAAGTGACTTGTGGTTGCTTTATCGCTCCAGATCTTTTTGAGTGTGAACGCCCCTTTAAGGTGGACTGATTCAGTGGATTCGACTGAAGTGGGCGGATTTATTACAGCTTGTTTACAGCCTGTTTTTTTGCTTTTGCCTTCATGGTCTGCAGCCTTCTGTCAGAGCCTCCATTTTGTTTTTAATAAACTGACACTTATTGGTTGTTCAACGTGAAGGGTGTATAAATATATACGTGCATGTGTGTGTGTGGACTGGCTGTCTCCCAGCCGTACACCCAGAGAATGCAGCCCTTCATATGCTTACAAACAGTCCTTGGAAATCCTACTTACACAGAGCGCTACTACAAGAAGAGGAGTGTGTGTGTGTGTGTATAAATATGTGTCTCTGAATCTGTCTACTCCATCACACACACACACACACACACTACATGCTCTGTGCCATGAACATTTCAGAGCAGCATGTTTTGTAACCGTGAGGACTCTGGGATTGGCTTGAGCTCTGCTTGTGGACTGATGTTTTGAATGTTTAAACTGGAAATAAAACACACTGATGCAGCCAGTTGGCGTAAACACAACCTAAAATCCAAATCCAGAAGATTGTGTCATTAGACTAGCTTTGTGATTTCTTGTAGTCTCGCAACCAAAGACAGAGATGGTTTAATACAAGCACCAAAACCGTTCAGTGATTCCTTTGCATCAGGAATGTGGCTTTACAATAACTGTTTTCTGTGTGAATATATTTTAAAATGTAATTATACAAAGCATCATTACTCCAGTCTTCAGTGTCACATGATCCTTTCAGAAATCATTCTAATATGCTGATTAATTACTAGAATTTTTCTTCTTCCTCTGGATTCTTTGATTTATAACAAGTATAAAACAACATATTTTTTTTTTTACCAAATATAAAACATTTCTAAAATGTAAATCTATGCTGTGACGTTTTTGTTCATTTAATTGATCCTTGGTTAATAAAAGTATTGATTTCTTTCAAAGAAGAAAGAATAAAAATGTACTGATCCCAAACTTTTGAACAGTAGTGAAACAGTAAACTACTGTAACAGTAGTTCTGAACATTGTTATCCATTTTAAATAAATGCTTCTCTTTTTAATATTTTAATGATCAAAGAATGCTAAAGAAACTATGAAGCAGCTCAACTGTTTCCAGCACTGATAATAAAACATCAGCATATTTGAATGATTTCTGAAAGGATCATGTGACACTGAAGACTGGAGTAATGATGCTTTGTTTCACAGGAATAAATTAAATTTTAAAATATATTCACACAGAAAACACTTATTTTAAATTGAAATAATATTAACAAATATCCCAGTTTTTTCTGGATTTTTAATCTAATAAATGCAGCCTTGATGAGAAGAGAAAAAACCTTTAAAAACCATTTAATATCTTACTGACCCCTAATTTTTGAACAGTAGTGTATATATAAATACACACATATTAATTTTTTTTTGATTGATTGATTGATCCATTTGTATTAAATTAATTAAATATTAATTGAAATATAAAATTTATTTTAACAGTTCTCAAAAATCATTTTTTCATTGTATGCATCTGTACATACACACTCTCTCTCTCTCTCTCTCTTTCTACTTTTATATAATATAATTTTTTATTGTAGTGTTGTAGTAAAAATAAATATAAAAAATTAAACTTTCAGACAAAAAGCATAAACTTTGAGATACATAAATGAATATCAAAACAAGGCTAAGAAGTATCTTGTACTTTTATTTGGTCCGTTAAAAAGATGTTCCTCTGTAGTGCCTTGTTAATTAGTATTATATTATATTATATTATATTATATTATTATTAATATTATTTTGCTTTTTGCACGAAACTGTAAATCTTAAAAGTGGATATCCTAAAAAAGCTAAAAGTTATAATTGGGGTAGACTCTTGATCTTTATTTCGGTCTGCCAGTCTTATTCTTCCTGCGTTCGTGGGTTGAACATCACTGAGGATGTTTTAAGGCTTTCTCATTCCTGTCACGTTCCCAGACGAGTGTGAAGGAACTTTGACACCATCAGAGACGCAGACGCTCTTCAAAGATCTTCCAGAGAGCTTTTTGTGTCTGAAAGACGGACTTTAACGGGAAGCTTTTCAAAGGACGTTTTTCCAGTGGTCCTGTATTTCATCATTCGTTTCAGTGCCAGAGCTTAACTCGAACTTCTTCTGGGCGTCAAGATTGTGTCCGTCTGATTAGATTTAATGAATGAATCGAATCTGAAGGCAGTTAAATATTTAACTGAGTTCAGTTTCAAAGCGTAATCAATTAATATGATCCAGCAGGCTTTATGCTCGCATCTTTGCTTTGTGTATTAAACAAATGGCTTTCCAACTTGTAAAAGTGCCAGCCGCAAAAAACAAATCTATTTAAAGAGGATCTTCTGCACATGCATCTCATCTCAGCGTTTGTCTTTAATCGCCTTCCTTCTTTTGGAGCGTTGTCAGGACAACACCGGTTATCGAATAAATGAAATATGAAATATCAGACGCACACATGTTTCTTGCGTGTAATCTCGAGCACGCTCTTCCGAGCTTTTTGCCTTTGAGCGTTTGTAAATGTAATGCAGATGTGAGTAATTATAGCATTGGTGGAAATCTTTGTATATAGTGAATTATTGGTAATGTCACATAAAACCTCTCGGGCTCGTTTTTTGCATTTTTAAGACAAACTGTACAGTTTAAGCGTGGATAGAAATATATCTTTATGATTTATGATGCTGAAAATTATTATTATTATTTTAGTATGTAATAGTAATATATTTATGTCATTATTTCTTCAAGTTAAATCTTTTATTGTTTTTTCGAATGGTTTTCTCCAAATTAAGTGATGAAAAGCAGTGAATTAATACTCATTTTATATTAATCCCTTAATTATGCATACATGACCATATTTTATATCCCTTAATTCTACCCTATACCTAATAACTATTTAATTGTACTACTTTACTAACTATTAACAAGCTATTAACAAGTCTTAAAAACTCAAACTGAAGCGTGACCATCGTTCATATTGATTCAGAAGACTTATTTTTGTTTATTTATTTATTTTGTTGTTGTCGTAGGACAAAAAGTATGATGGATGATGCTTTTTCCCACTGTCGCTTTCTACCTGATGACAGACGCTGATATATCTGAGATGAACAGAGAGAGGCTGAACTGGACCATGTCCTCATGTCTCGCATGTCTTTGACACTGATAACACACACACACACACAGACAGTGTCCATGAATCACTCAGTGCAGCAGACAGACAGGCATTAGACAGCAGACAGCTCTCAGCACTGTCTGACACACAGTTGTGTGTGTGTGTGAGAGAGAGACATGCATTAGTTGATTATAGGCACTAAATGGTTGATACGGTTAGAATTATATAAGTGTATGTATCTAACTGTCATTTGCTCATGAACAAAATCATAATAACGCTGATTCTGTCATCATCTAAAAGTTATTCTTCCTGAGAGGAGGGCTACAACTGGGTTTGTTGAAATCAGTGTCCGATACTTTTTTTCCTTAAAATTGAATGTAATGTTTGTGTTTATTATTTATTTTCAGTTTCAGTTTAGTTTATAGTCATTACATGTTGAGAGAATTTGTATTCAAGTTCAGGAGTAAATCCATAAAAGGAACACAAAATGCTATAAAACTAATACTAAATATAAAATACATTTAGAAATAACGTTTTTTATTTATTTATTATACAATACCTTTATAGCAGCATTTTAATTAAATATCTAATATTTATAATGTCTAATATTGCTGTTTAAAATGAGTGTTTGTTTGTTTTTTAATAGAAATTTATTATAAAACACAAAGTTAGTGTTGGAAATGCTTTCTTAATTTACTGAAATGTTAGTTGACTTATTCATTTATTTTTATTTAGTAATTTATTTTTTTAAATAAAATATTTAAATTAATTTTGAAGCGCATTTGTATCCTTAACTTTTTTATAAAATATATCCTAAAATATAGTATGGAATATAATACACTGAAATCTATCAAATGCTTTTGCATGTAAAGAAAACAAGTATTCGGGTTTGGTGGCATTTTCCCCTTTTCAGTATCAGACATTTTTCCACCAAACTCAGCTAATTTTAACTAAGAAGTGATCAAATGTCATGCTGATTTAAACTTCAGCGTGTAAATGTAGAGAGATGTGTGTCAGGGTGCGTACGGGTGTGTGAATCAGTGTGTGAATGTGTGTGTGTGTTGGCATAATCCCGTTCAGGAAACAGGTATTCTGGGCTGCTGGATTCTATTTATTCACACGGACACTCAAAGGCCGCCGTAAGCCTCCATTAAGACAGGAATGGAATGTATTGAGACCTGTCTACACACACACACACACACACACACACACACACACACACACACAGACATGCGCTTGCAAATTTCCATGGAGCAGGTCCCTGCATTGGCGAAGGTGAAAGCTGCTCTGCTGCTAACTTTAGAGCGCTTAAGTATTCCAGCATAAAAACACATTAGCATGGACTACAAAGATACACACCGCCATAGTAACACACACACACGCATCGCACAGCACCAAACACACAACATGCATTTTCCCGTTTGAAGTGCATTAATATTTCTCAGTTATCAGGTGTGTGTCCATTCATAGACTGGGCTCTCGCCGTCTCAAATCCCTCAGATTCCAGGGTCTGATCCGGGTCTCAGCGGGACATTAAAGTTTTTTCCGCTCTGGAATTTTGGGGAAATCATATTCATGTCGTGCGGCGATAGCGTCAGTGCTCCGAGCGTTCTGATTGGCCGCTGTGAGAGAGATAGAGGGATGAGGAGCGAGTGGAAAGTTAGCAGCAGTGGACGGCTGGGAGATGAAAGGACGGCTAAAGCCGGGATGGAGGGGTTGACAGAGAGAGAGAGAGGGCTGATATCTCTTTATCCCTGGCGTCTGGCGCGCTGAGCTTTGTTCTGGACGTGTGTCTGTGTGTCAGGCACCACACCCCTCACATGATTTATTCTGCATAATATAACATAAAAGCAGGGTCTTCCACTAATTAGACACATAGCCTGGAACACAAAACCAGTCATAGGTGTCAATTCATAAAAATTGAGATTTGTACATCATCTGAAAGCTGAATAAATAAGGTTTCCACTGATGCATAATATGTTAGGACAGGACAACTCTTTAAACATCTGAAATCTAAGGGTGAAAAAATGGTCTTAAAGTTGTCCAAATGAAGTTATTAGCAATGCATATTACTAGTAAAGAATGAAGTTTTAATATATTTACAGTAGGAAATTTACAGAATATCTTCATGGAACATGATCTTTACTTAATGTCCTAATGATTTTTGGCATGAAAGAAAAATCTTTAATTTTGACCCATACAATGTATTTTTGGCTATTGCTACAAATATATACCTCTGTAACTTATATGGCTGGGTTTGTGCTCCAGGGACACACATTAGCAGGCATTTTGTGATTAGATGCGTTTAATTCCATAAAATTTCTTTAATGCAATTAATGCATTTAGTTAATTTAAGTAAGTGTTAAGTTAACTTCATTTTTCTAATATTTAAATTTTAATACAATTGTTTAAATGTACTCTAATTATTAAATAATCACATATATCAATGGCCAACCACATTTATGCAACAAATTGTTTATTTATATTTAAATATTTAAAAATACTTATCTTATGAAAAAATCTAAGAGTTTTTTTGTCAGGTATAATTAATTAATTAATAATTATTCAATTAATAAACATTAATAAAACCTTTTTTTATAGCAAAATATAATATAACTTAAGAAAATTTGAATCAAACTAAATTCCAACATATTTAAACACATTTACCTGACATTTTCCAACACTTTTCAACCTTACTTGCACATATTGATTGATTTCTTCAAATTAATCACAATTAATTACGCAGTACATTTGATAAAAGCACATTCATTTAAATATTTAAATGAACATAGTGCAGCCCATAATAAACCAGGAAAAGATGCAGAGAGTTTTTTGTGTGTTAAATGTGTGAAAGAAAGCTTCTCTCGCGCTGATCTGTTGGGCATATTCGCTTTCACAGTGCTCCAGCTTTGCATAATTGTATTAAATGAATTGGATGCGATTGAATGACTTGAGTGCGATCCGATCTTGTTTACTAGTGAGTGTGTTTTGGCGTGGTGTCATGGTTACGGATCCGGGCACGCAGCCCAAAGGTCACAGATTGACCCCTGCCGTGGGTACGATCCATGAAGTGAAGATTTACAGAGGTCCCTCAGCCATTGTGCTTCTGAGCACAGTTCACCTGAGTGTGTGTGTGTGTGTGAATGACCAGAGCTGGCGGTAAGACGCTGACCAGCAGCAGGGGATGATCAGGATGCCAGGAGGGTGCGCTCATCCTATGATGCATTTCCCCCTGGTGTGCTCTAATAAATATTTGTGTGTGTGTGTGTGTTTTGGGGCAAATCGTGGCTTGTGCACACAGGAATGTGCAGTTGTTCTTGCAATAGCATGTGTGTGTGTGTGTTTTCAGCTATTTATACAGGAACACAAATCAAATCTACTGTAAAGCAGGTATTCTGATGCATTGATGACTAATGACGTTTTCAGTTAATAAATCGTTTGTTTAGTTCATGTGAAAACAAATGTTTTATTTTTAGTTTTTAAATGTGACTGAAGGCTTCATTATGGGTTTAAACTAATATTGCTCAGATCGAGTTACTTCCTCCTGCAGGGCGCTCTTTTACTAGAAAGCTTTTTATTGGACAAAAATCTTTGTAGTTCAAGGTCATCTGTTGTTTTGTTGTTGTTATTGTTTTTAATTTGCCCTCCTGAAAGCAGGCGTGTAATGCCACTAAAAATATCACTAAAAACCTAAAATTAAAAAATACTTCAAATAAACACAGAGATACATTTTTTTCACATCATGACTTAATTGGGAGAAGTTGTGCTGTCCGGCAATTAAAAAAAAAAAAATGAAATGCGTAATTTTTCTGAAAGTTTTATATATAGTTTTAGAATGCAATAGTTTCACATTCTCATTTATTACTGTAAAAACAACATAAAGGCAGCATATATTTTAATATTGTTCTAATTTTTCATTAAATCTAAGGTATTTAAGTACTAAAATAGTGTAAACTAATTCAAATAAAATTGATGATATCGTCATTTAAGAAAAGATAACAAAAATAAAATACTTTAAATAATAAAAAGTACAGAAACTCTAAAAATAAAACTTCAAATCTTGTTAAAAAACTACGTAATAGTAAAATAACACTACCTAATTAAAGTAAATGTAAAAGTATTCATTTGCTGAACATTTATTTTGGGTATGTTTAGATATAATTAAATATCAAATGATGTAAAAAAAAACAAAACAAAAAAAACAAACTTAAACATAATGTATCATGTATTATAGATTTATAGTGCTGGGCAATGAATAATATAAGTTTTTGTGTGCATAATAAATGTGTGTGTATTTATTATTGTGTGTATATATATATATATATACACACATACATACAGTATACTTTTAAAAAAATATATCTATATGTGTGTATGTATATTAATGTAATGTATATTATATATAAATATCTAATATATAAACATATATATATTTTTTAAATATATACATGCATTTTTACATAATAAAATATACACCGTACACACACACTAATATTATGTACAAAAAAATCTTTGTAATTTTGTATTTTGCGTGCAATTAATCATTGCCCAGCACTAGTTATTTCTTTTTGTCAGTCCTGCTGTTTATTCACCATTAAATCTAACTAAACCTAAAGTGAAACTGAAAAGCAAAATAAAAACTAGGGGGCGTTCTGAAAGCAGTAGAAACACACACACACACACACACACTCCGTCACTGTCGTCTTCGTTAGCGCAGGACTCGTTGAGGTCACTGAGCGCGATCGCAGTTTCAGTTACAGACACGGCCAGTAAAGGAGAGAGAGACTGATGCTGTGGTGATGCAACTTTAGACCTGAGCGTTTCCCACAGAGCCCCCCTTAGCTCACACACACACACACACACAAGGGGAAGGTTTGAGGTGGCGCCCCGACCTCTTTATTTATTAGCTCTGCTGAGCTGTGGAGTCTGTGGTATTTTCTTCCGAAATGCCATGCATGTGTGAGTGCATTTACGTCCGTCCGTGTGTGTGTGTGTGTGTTTGCGCACTCAGGCTTCAGGTATTCAGCAGGTTCGGATTTTAGATCACTTCACCAACCATGACGCAGAAATAAACAGCACTGGAGAACAGTTTAACTTTCCTACATGCCTGCTTTATTAATGTTGCTTTGGTTATGATTTTATATTTATTTTATAATTAATTAATAATAATTATAATAATAATAATTTATTTAATATTACATTTATTAAAGAATAATTGTATATATTTATATTTGTTTAGTTTTTATATTCATTTAATTTAATAATTCTGTTTTTATTCTGCTTTATTTAATTTTATTTCAGCTTTTCTCATTTTGTTTAGTTTGTTGAAGTAAAAATATAACTAAAAATAAATATATTTAATATATAGACAATATATTTTTCTTAAATATATACATGCATTTGTTTGTATTTCTATATACATAAATGCATAATAAATATATGCAGTACACACTTATACAGTGTACGAAAAACGAAACACTTTTATTTTAAATTTGATTATTTGTTTGATAGCATTATTTTTGTTTTATGTATTTTAACTTTAATATTTAAATGTATTTTTACATTTTTATTATTTTATATTTATTTTAATATTTATGCATTTTGCATTCATTTCAATATTTGATATTAATTTTTATTATTATTATTAATGTAATTAATTACAATACCATTTGGTGAGGCTAGTGGTTCAGAAATTACACATGGTTCATTATGATTTGCTACTTGTTTATTGGTCGCAGGTAGGATGGGGGAGGGACATTTGCATTCTAAGACTTCTGATTGGACAGAAATCAGTGCAGTGCAGAGTTATTGACGTAATAAACAATTGACAGTTTTAGATTGTATCTTTTAAACATGAATATGTTCCAAAACCTATATATCACTGTGACTAAAAAGTTACCAAACATTGACTAAAAGTGGAGTTTTAACGTTAGTAATATAATGATTTATTGGTGCAGTGGTGATAAAGAGTGGAGTGTATGGTGTTGTTGGTCTGATCAGAGATGGAGTGTGTTTTGTTGTTGTACACGTCTGCGTTTATGTGAGTGTTTTTGTGTCTGACTGCGGCACGTAAACAAACCAAATACCGTGGGAACAGAGAGGTGTGAATCAGAGCGTCTCTCTCTCTCTCTCTCTTTTACTCGGGCTCTCGGTCTGTCTCCATGTCTGGCTCCCGACTCCAAACCAAAATGAGTTTTCCTCTTGTGTCAGCAAATAATAGGAGATCGCTCCTAACCCTGCGCGAGTCTATGACACGCACACATGCATGCACACTGGCTAAAGCAAACACATCAACAAATCAGCGTTTCACCTATTCTCCAGTCCTCAGGATCAGTTCCCTGGAGTTTATTTAGGTATCGATGTGGTTCTACTACAGCTTCTCTCTGGGTCGGAAGAGGCTGTTTTTCAGGTGTTTCATTACTTGATGTTGTACAGAGATTATAATCCTGGGTTGTTTTTTGGTTGCGGGAAAAATATTCATAGATAAATGTGTTTATTGGTCTTTGCGGGATCTTACAGTTCAAGTGTAATAAATATATATAAAAAAATAATCAAAAACCTGCTCCTAAACCCCAAAATCAGGCCTTAAATTGAATTAAAACATCAATATAAAAATATTATATACAGAGAGAGAGGTTTTATGTTTTACACACGCACACTTATAAATGTATTCTACTTTTAACTGTTTTTTGTGTGGAAAAATTGCCACTTTTTTCCCCTCTAATTAGAATTTGTAAAATGTATTATTACGCAAACCCCAACTCGAAAACAAAAACATTTATGTGTGTACATTTTTATATATATATATATATATGTATATGTATATGTGTGTGTGTGTGTGTGTGTAT
>JAUMHP010000082.1:15624445-15640387 GCA_032361065.1 Enteromius trimaculatus | reverse complement strand
ATACTGTGGATGGATGGATGGATGGATGGATGGATATTTGAATAGATGGATGGATGGATATATTGATTGATTGATTGATTAGATGGATAGATATTTTGATTGATTGGTTATTGATTGACCGATACTGTGGATGGATGGATGGATGGATGGATGGATATTTGAATAGATGGATGGATGGATATATTGATTGATTGATTGGATGGATAGATATTTTGATTGATTGATTATTGATTGACAGATACTGTAGATGGATGGATGGATGGACATTTTGCTTGATTGATTGATTGATTCATTGATGGATATTTGGGTGGATTAATGGATATTGAGATGGATATTTAGATTGATAGACAGACGGGTGGATGGATATTTAAATAGATGGATATTTGATTGATTGATTGATTGATAGACAGATAGGTGGATGGATAAATGGATATTTGAATGGATGGATAGATGTTTGGATGAATGGATGGATGGAAATTTGAATAGAAGGATGTAGATGGATGGATGGATATTTAGATTGATGGATAGACAGATAGATGGATGGGTGAATATTTGAATGGATGCATGGATGGATATTTAGATTGATGGACAGATAGACGGATGTATAGATATTTGGATGGATATACAATAGATGCATGGATAGATATTTAGATTGATTGGTAGACGGACGAATGGATATTTGAATGAATGAATGGATGGATGGATGGATACATACAAGGATGGATAGATTTAATACATTGATTTGATTTGACTGGACTGGATTTGGCTTAATTTCCCAGAATGCATCAGTGATGTGGAATTTTCTTGAGTTGTGGATTCAGTAAATTCCTGCTCCTGTGACTCAAATTTAACCAGTAGTTCCACTGAGGGGTGTGACTGATTCCAGTTAAATTCACACTCATGATTTGGCGATTAAGTCTATTCTTCTGTTCTGAATCATTTTAATGATGATTTTTATTCTTTGAACACACAAACCCCAGTACCGTGTGTGTGTGTGTGAGGGTCAAAGCTGTAAATGGAATAACGGCACAACACATTTGATGTGAGGTATGGAGAGCTTTTATTTTAGCCCTAACTAACGGGTTTGTGTCTGCGCTGGCACTGCTGTTTAATACTGCGTGTGTTTGGTATTTATGTGCTTGTCTAATGAGCGCTGGATCTGTGCTCTGGCTGCCATCTGAACGCCCATCAACATCAAACAACACAGAAAGACGCTCTCCAGCACCACTCCACAACTAGCGGCGCCTACCTAGACAGCACAGAGATAGTGCTCCCATCACTCCAAATACTTGAATTGTATTCAACTAAGATTTGTGCACACATCGGGCCATTATCATTACCTATTTGCATCTATATAATATTTCATATATACAGTAATTGTTCTGTAGTGTGCACACTATTGGTTACATACAGCAACTGTAATTACTTTTCTTTTTAAGGGAAAAGTGATTAAATTATATTAAGTACTTATAAATGCATAACAGTGCTGCCAATTATGCATCTCAAGTTTATTAACTTGATTTTTTTTTTTTTTTTTTTTTTACTATGCACTAAAAATAAAAGTTAAATGCATTTTGAAAATATTCAAAATGATTCACTGAATTTAAAAAAAAATGTTTTGCAGTCACTTTATTTGAATAAACAAATTTAGTTGACTAACTACATTTTGTTTTTAATTTATCCAGGTTTTTATTAATATATAATAGCCAAAATAAATTGTTTGCAACTACTTACTTTAAATGCATTTATTTATTTATTTTCAGTGTATGCCATGATATTTTGAGTGAATTAATGAATCCGATCTGTTTGGATGGATTGGTTATTGTGTATTTAAAACAAATGTGGTTTATCGTTTATATTACAGAAACGTTTGATGCATCAAATTAAGTTTATTAGTTCAGATTAAATCCATGCAATCAAAACGCATGCAATTATGTATCTGCATGCAATACATAAATTCTTCATTTAAGCACACATATTTTTTTTGAGTGCTCTGTTGGCCAAATTCATGTATACCTCATACAGGCAATCCCACAATGCTTTGCATTTGAAACGGATCTTCTCTCTCTCTCAATCATGTCTAAAAGTGCGTACGAATTAAGTGTTGACTTGTGCCGTGTTTATGTTTGCTATTTATTTTTACTCCAGCGTTTGTGTGTACGTGTGCTCTTGAAGGAGGTGATGTCATCACTCAGGCCTTCCTACTGTAAGAAATCTTCTAATGGCATTACATCAGCACGCGGGACCCCGACCGAGCGCAGTGTCATCCAGAACAGCTGCCGGCGGAATCAGATTCATCCCGCTGTCCTTCTTCCTGTCTTATTCCCAAACGGCTTCTATCTAGGAACATTCCCTCTAGAAATACGGATGCGGTCAGCTCTGGGCGGCATGAGCGCTCAGGAGGCGCTGACCTTGTCCTTTACTGTTTAAACATTCTTCTGCGCACTTGTTGACTTGTTTGTCATTAAGCGATTGCAGGATCGTTCATTCACGCATTTGCAGCGCTGTCAGCCTCACACGCACAGATCTGCATATAGCGTCCGCCGCTGCTGTTGTGACGACACTGTTGCTAATGAGAGCACCAAATCAACACACGCAGTCCCTCTTAAATAAAGTTTTACTGCGGAGAGGCTCATGGAGAACATTTTCAGGTCATATTGCACCTTATTGTGACATTAGTTATTATAGTATATAGATAATTAGATCTTTTTTTTTTTTGATATGTAACAAAAGTCTCAGACCTCATTAAAATCCTTAAAAAAAGCTTGAAAATAAGGGATTTTAATAATAATATATTTCGAAAAAGCTGCAAGCACAGTTTTAGGATTTTGAAAGATATAAAACTGGAGAGAAGAAAAAAAATATATATATAATTTATTTGTTTTTATTATTTAGTTGTAGTAACCACATCTATCAATTTATTTATTTATTATGATTATTATTATTATTAAATGTTACTGTTTGTCCTTTTTAGTTTCAGGCAAAATTTTTGATTTAACCAGTACAAAAAGATTACGTATTTTAAAGTGATGCTGAAATGGTTACTTGTACCATTTATGATATTAAAAATATTTGATAAAACCTGGAATTAAACAAGATTTTGGACAGGATTCAGACAGGATTTTGAAAAATGTAAAGCAATTAAAAGATTTTGTTTCATTTATTCATGTATTGTTTTTATTTAATTTTTTATTGTTTGGTTTATTGTCATTATTCATATTCATATTCATATTGGTCAGATGGTAGTAGTTTGGCTCGCTACTCAGGCGCAGAGAACTGGCCCAATTGGACCATAGGGGGCGCTGCAGAAATCATCAACGCATTAGTGCTCATAACTCCTAAACCGCTTGTCATAGACTCTTAACAATTATCCAGTTTCATGGAGATCGGTCCATAGGTGGCGCTTTAACAGCTAAAAATGCCTCAAAAACACTCTTTATATCTTTAAATCTTTATATCATGCGATAGGTCTCCTCATTCTGAACAACTTTGCTGTCAATCAAACCATTCATTAATTATTCACAAAACCGTTATAAAACCTACTTTTCTAACTAGTCTCAGGTTTGTCGCTCAATCTGGATCAAACCAAGCTACAGCTATAACAGGGTCATTACAGAAGGGGCGTGGCCACATATATTCAAAAGCCGATAAAAAAAAAATACAAATTATGAAACGTGGTTACAATATGTGACAGATGAGTCTTAGCAAGCATGCAAAGTTTCATAGAGCTCAGACTATAGGTAGCTCCATAACTGTTTAAAAAGGCCTCAAAAAAAGCTACGTATCCAGAGTAAATGACCTTAAATCCCTCATACCTTCACTTATAGACTATATATTCATATAATATCATAGATCTTGTCATTCTGAAAAACTTTGCCTCTGGGATTAATGATGTCAATCAAACAGTTTTGACAAAAAGCACTATAATAGTTATAACACTTACACAGTGTTGTGTAAGATATTGCAATTAATAACCACTAGATGGCAGCAGAAGACCACTAATGGATTCAATAAATACCCGTGCATGTGTGTTTGTGCTTGTATTAATATAATAGTTGAACCATTTAATTTCTGTGTCTGTGTGTGCGTGCGTGCGTAAGCATACTTACCTAGTTTTAACCTTTTCATTTCTGTGTGTGCGTGTTTGTGAGCCTGTTGTCGGTTTTCGATCTGCTTCAGTGTCAGCCATACATTCAGGTTGCCTTGTACAACGTTAAAGGCATTAAACATGCTCGAACCCCGGTAATCGCTGCTTGCAGCTATATTTATTATTATAATTTGATTAACTTCCATATTATTATATTTTATTTAATTTTCATTATCTTTATCCTTTTAGTTTTGGGCCGAAGGAAGTGATAGAAAACGTCAAATTAGTAAAGTGACACTGACATTGAATTGTGCTGTTTGTAACTGAAGATCAAATATTAATACGCATGAAACACGATGGAAGTGTTTGGGAAAAAAACCCTGTACTGCTTTCACAGGCTGTGTGTGTGTTTTATGGAAACAAATCAGTGGATCTATTATAGTAATCATGCTATTTCTGTGTTTATTTGTGTTTCTCAGGACCGAGTCTGGGATTGTGAAGTTCACCCAGAGACTCTCTTTGAAGGACAAGCACTGCAAAGAGGACAGGAGTCTGCCTTCCAGACCTCCGGCCTACAGGAGGCGCTCTCTCAGCGTAGACTGGTACCACAACTTTTACATCAATTCAGTAAATCAATCAGCTAAAAAGCAGTTTGCGAGAGGTTGACCAGACATTTGGGCTCAAAAGATGGCAGAAAAGCCTTGTTGGCTCTGAACGGCGCTAGTTAGCCGTGGTTTTTCCTCTGCTCATCTCTACAGACATCATGACTCCAGCTCTCCACCCTCCCTGTCTGTCACGGCTGATGCATGTCCAAAACTCACAAATCTGACTCACTTCCAACATGCTTTTCTTGGGAGCTTTTACTGAGATCATCAACATGCACATCGTTTTGAAGGCACATGAATCTCTCTTTACCGTTTAAGAAAAAGTACCAGACCTTGACCACAATTAGTCATTTTGGAAATTCTTTAATGGCGCTTCAAAGTACTTTAATGAATAACATGGTATTAAGTCAGATTTGTGTAGTGCTTTTTACAATACGCACACGTGGTTTCAAAGCAGCTTTGCACAAAATCATGGTTAATTAGCTTTTTTATGCCTCATAGTCAAATTTATCAGATAATATAATACGATTTTGTGACAATACAAGAAATCAATCTGTTGAGATTTGATATAGAGCATATTTTGCTTTATGTGAGCATACGGTTTGACCTACTTTATATATGCAACATTATATAAAGAGCTGGTCAATAACATAGTTCATCTAGCAAACATTTAAATAAATAGGCCCATTTTTTGTATAAATATATGTATACTGCATAAACTTTTTTTTTTTTTGTTTAGTTAAATATGTTTATGAGTAGTATAACAGCTTCCCAAAAATTGGCTAATTGTTTACTTTTTTTGTAACTTTGTTGTGCTTTGTTGGTCTTTTCAGTCAAAAATGACCTGCTTATGAATAGATCATTAAAAGCATTAAAAGTACAGGTTAGTATTTCTTTCTAGAACTGGTTGATCATAGACCAAAATGATCCGAGCTCATGCCCTTCAGATTTTTAAGGAGACATTGTCAAATGCTTTTATCCCCCCAAAATTGACCTACAACAAATCAGTTCCAAAAATTGAGGATCGAATCCAAGATTTGCTGGTAATACAGCATAATGAGAGATTTGCAAGCAGTTTTTAAAAGGCAATCATTTTTGACTGGTGAAAATCATTTAAAGGGACAGTTCACCCAAAAATGACTCTTTCTGTTAAATGTAAAAGATGATATTTTGAAATATTAACTCTTAACTGGTTGCTTATTAGCATGCATATTACTAGAATATGAGCCATTTAGTAAGTAATTAAGCACATATTAATGCCTTATTCTACATCCTAATCCTACTCGATACTTTAACTTAACAACTACTTATAAGCAGCAAATTAGGAATTTATTGAAAGAAAAAACATAGCTAATAGGTAAGCATTACCCTTTTTAATAACCCAGTAGCAAATATTTGTTTTCCAACATTATTTGAAATCTCAGCAGGAGAAAGAGATTGAGGTAAATGATGACCGTTTTCATTTTTGCCCACTTTTCCTTCAAGCAAACAAGCAGTTAAAAGGTATTTAAATCATCAGATTGTAAATCTGCTCTGCGCTTGTGTTATGTGCTTTTGTTTGTGCATGAGAAGAGGTGCGTATCGGCGCTCGTGGCATATGGCAGATTGGGATCCGGGCTCCAGAGACGCATATAACTCCGGGGAGTCTCGGGCCGGTGTGTCCCCAGGATGTAGCCACCCTGGCTGGGCGCGATGCGGGCTGGGCCCCCCTGTTTTCGGGGCCGCGCAGAGATTCACGCAGACTCCCTGTCACCTCCTGAACGCCGAGCTGTCTGTCGCCAGAGCCTCTTAGACGGGCCTAACGTCACACACACACGTACAAAGACACATCGGCGCACACGCATTCATGCATTGATTGATCCCGCGTCTCGGAACATCCCCATGGCGACGCTCTTCTGTCTCTGCTCATCAGAATTAGAGAGATTTGCCCCCCGGGGCGGGGGTGAACAGGTGGCGGGCAGTTGAACTGCACTCTCACAGAAGAGCGACGACTACTGCCACGACACACGCGCATGCAGATACTCCCGTGCTTGAGCTCTTAATCTGAGCGGATTAGAACGCATGCGCCCGCCACAGAAACACGCAAACGCGCGATGGGAATAGACCGCAGCTTTACTGCGTTAAACAAACTCGCTCCTGTTGTAATGCCGTCAGAGCGGCTGTCCCCCGAAAAGCATTTCACTGCAAATTCAAGTCAAAGAAATTGCATTTGTTTTAATGAAAATTAAACTTTGCATGTTGCAATCAGATTTACTTTCATTTATATTGCTTTAATGCAGAAAAGTGTATTTTCTTTCTATATATATTTTTATTTTTCTAAATACACATCAAAGTTGTCCTAATACCTAAAACTAAAATGCGTTCATATTTTAGGACAACTTTTTGGAATCCACTTCAAATGACTACTGTGTGTGTGTGTATTTAACACGTTAAAGATTGTGAAGTAAAATATGGTCAATTTGGTGGTTTTTCTTTTTTCAGTTTTTTTCAATCTCTATATATATAGTTTATTAGGAAAAAGGATAACTTACAAAATTGTTTATTCTTTGTGCATTCTAATTATACAGTTAAAAAATAACTAAAAAATACAGTTTATTAACACAATAAAACATTAAAAATATAATAAAAAAATATTTTTTATTAAAAAGGTTATCTGTTTTTGCAAATAAACACTTTTTAATATATATATATATATATAGAGAGAGAGAGAGATAAAAAGGCATAAAGACTGCTTTTTCAGAATAAGAAATCTGCACCAAAAGCAGCACCAAACTTTGAACAAAACAATGTTGTTGTTTTTTATTCTATTTTCTGAAGTGTTTGTTGAAAAATATTAAATGTATTAATATATTTAAATGTTTTTAAAAAATACATAAAACATTTAATTCCTAAATATATGGTAAAAATCTATTTTTTTTTCTGTCAGTTGTCTTTTATTTTCTGATTTATGAAGTAATAAAATAAACATCTGGCTTTAACCAATTTTAATTTAATTAATTTTAAATATTTGCAAATTAGTGCATATTTATTTAAATAGAAACTAATGTGCATATTTATACGAAAGTGTCAGTAAACATAGAGTAGAGTTCTAAAAAGTACTTTAAGCTTAAATTTCTGTTGGAAAATGGGTTTAATTTTTATTAAAAGTTTGCCACATTCCTAAATCCTGACTTTGCTTATGCAAAACATAATACCTTGTTTCTTGTGAAGCGTGACATTCTGATTGTGCAGCGCGTTTGCATGCTGAAGATCTCAAACCTGTCGGCGTGTCTTTCAAACGGCGAGGGAATCAACTGATTAGCTTTGATTCCCTATTGTGTGTGTGTGTGAGGTCGAAGGGTTAGACTGGCTCCACCAGGCCTGAAGTACACAAGAGAGAGAGACGTGTTCTGTTGACCCTAGTAACACACACACACACACACTGATCGGTAATACTGTCCTCGCTGCCCCCCCTCCTGTTGCTTACTGTCACACACACTCCCCCTCCAAATTTTGGCTGCTCGGACTGCAGTCTGTCTGGTGCCAAGAATCAAATTTCAGACTCTCCTTCTCGCAGCCACATATAACCCTCGGAGTGGAGTCCCTCTGCCCCCTTTCCGTCTGTTATTGCCAGCTACTCTAAAAGACAGAGAGACGGCGTCCCGTCCGCTCTTTGCGCATTTGTCGCAAAACATTCCAAATGTCACCAGAGTTTGGTTTGATTGATGACGACGTGAAAGAATCGACATAAATACATGCTTGCAGTTGTTTAGAATCAAGCGTGCTTCTCTAAATGTATACTTTATTGACTTTGTGTTCCTGATAAGTAAAATCATTCACAAACATATCATCTCGATTCATATTTTCACCAGTTTAGATGACAACACCTCCGCTTTTGTTGATTATGGCTAGCATTAACCAATGTTCTTTCCTGGTTATATTAGTTCAATACAATGCAAATCGATAAAATAACGTTAAGAGAATGTGAATCGCTTTAACAGTTGTTTCGCATTTTATAAACGCAACACTATATTGAATTATAAGCATCATTTCTGCATTTAGATTCTATTTTCCAAGTTTTTTTAAACTCAGAACAGAAAGTGCTAAAGGACAAAACTTTGTATTTAATTATTTATTTATTAAAGATGCTGATTGAACAGTAAATAAAAAACTAACAGTAAATAAAAACTTTTTCGTTGATTTTTCTCCACAGGAGCAACTTCAAATTTGTTTGAGATACCTAAATGCTACTAAATGACTATCCTTAACTTAGTTAAAGTTAACTAAATTGGCCAAGTTAAGCCAAGCATAAACACTTACTTTTTAAAGTACTTACTGTAATGAAGAATTTTAAGTTCGCAGGATTAATGAATACATTTTCACTGTTATTTCATGTCAGTTAATGCATTAACTAATGTTAAGAAATACAACCTTATTCTAAAGTGTTACAAAAAATGTACAAATTCTTATTATAATAAAAGTATATTATAATAAAAATAAAAAGTTATGATATATAGAGCATCACATTGCACAAACTAAACTTTCAAAAACAAATACTGCAATATTAATAGTTAATGCAGTGTTTATCTGTTATGTGTAAAAAAAAAAAAAGACGTTTCATTCATGCACGTTTGCTTAAACAATGCCTAAATTGGCCATCTGTTAACATTACCGAATGGCCTGAATGATGGATGGTGTTAATGGAAAATCATTGTTTGTTTATTTATTTATTTTGTATGAAATATGATGGGGTTTTTTTTGCTTCTCTATTAACATGCATTGACGGACTGTGCAGAGTAAGCCCAGGAACTTGATTAATACAGCACAGAGCGTTCCCGTCGTCGTTTATTTTCTGTATAGCAACATCAGAGCTAAAACACCAGCGACAGAAATACTCCACTGCTTCTCCCGTTGTCTCACGTGAAACAAAGCGGCTAATTTAGCGGCCACATTAGCAGTGCTATCGGCCAGAGTTTGATCTCGGAGGTAAATGTGAACATGTGTTCGGGGAAACGGTAAAGAGTAATCTCTTACCATCAGTGAGCTCAACACATGCACATGTGTGCGGGATTGCATGTGTTTATATGCGCCTACTGTTCTCAATGGCTATTATTCTTAGACGGAGGCATTACTCACTAAATTTTCCATACTATGGCCTATTCTCATTTAGCCTTGACTTACTGGACGTGTTAAATGTGCTCGTATTTGCGTGCTAAATTTTGCTTCGCCTTTTGATGTGATGCCAGACGCAATCCTCAGATATTTGAGCACTTTTGCCCCCAACTTGACTGTAATTTAAATAAGTGTTACTGTGCAAGCTTTTACAAATGACAAATGTGTTAGAAGTGTAAAATCAATACATGATTCAGTGGGAGAAGACTATCTGAGTCACATGATCAGCATGCAGAAGTGTTACAATGTGTCTTTGTTTGTAAATGTTTCAGAATTGTAAATCCGTGTGGTCTCGGACGTTTTGGACCTCACAGCGGTTGTGTGGTGGGAAACTATGTTGTGTGTGTGTGTCTGTTCTCTTCTATCACTATTCGTCTGATGGGGTGCTGAGACGGCTGTGTTAACATGTGGTGTCCCTGTTTCTTTTGTCTTTCTCTCTTTATCCCTCGTTCTTTCATCTGCTAGTCTTTCATGTGAGTGCGCGCCGTTTGCTCGGCAGCCCGTGTGTTCGGCACAAGAGGAGAAACTTTAAGCCCGGAGATCAGCCGCCTTTGAAACTGATCCGGCCTGCCACAAATATACCCACTTTTATCTGCACACAGCACATACCTGCCCGTTAAAATAACCGCGTTATTATCAGAGCACTCGGAGGTGTTCTTCTGTATCCGACACGCCGTCCTAATACAAGAGCATTTGTGACAGTTGTACTTCTTGGAGCGCTTTGTTCTCTTTCCAAGCCTGAAGCCCCTCTGAATGAATCTACATATCAGGGTATACGTGTCAATATTAATATAAATCGTCAATCAATATGGGGTTTTCGGCTACTGATTATTGGAATTTGACTTGGCTCCTTCCGTTCCTGCTCCGTTTTATTTTTTCAAGAATAAACTTGATTTATTTATTCTGTTTTAGAACAAGAAAAACTCATTTGCAAGAAAGATTGGACTTTAATTTTTCAATTTAATTCGAAATTTTTCTCTGAAAAGTTGGCATAACTTCGCATCAAGTTTTAGTAGTTTTTTTTACTTATAATTGCAATAATTATAATCAATATTAACTAAGTTTATTTATTCAAATATTTAGGGATTTTTTAAAATAAAGACCCATTAGTTAATGGTAATACATTAATTAAATTAGCTACCAATGAGCTCTTTTTTTATTTTTACTGATATAATTTAATTTACCTATCTTTAAAAATATATCTTTGTCAGCTCAACCTTCTGAATATATTTTTGTGGTGACATTAAAAAAAAAAAAAAAACACTTTCAAATGATAATTTGATTAATCACACCCAAAAATAATATACAGTATGTATGTTTACTTTGTATATAAATATATAAATACACATACATACAACATATATTTTGGAAATAGTTACGTATGTTTCCATTTATATAATTTATATTAATAAATAAATAAAATATATACATGCACGTGTGTGTATTTATATATGCATAATAAATATATACAGTACACACACATACACACACACAATAAAAACTTATTTTGGATGCGATTAATCACTTGACAGCACTAAGATAGAGAGAGAGATAGAGGTGTATTTAAATATTTATCTACTATTCTTGCACACTGAATATAAACAGTGTGCAAGAATATTATTATTATATTTTTTTAAATATTATTATTATTCTTATTCAGTCCAGTGCTGACAGCACCTCTCTTTATTCATCGTAAATTCTCATTTCTTGTGTATTTTCTTTTTCAGGGCTGAATCCAAAATGACGCAACAGATTCCTGACCCCCATCCTCTGATTCCACGCAAATACTCCAGCTCGTCATGTTCGTCTCCGCCGAGCGCCGCGCGACGCCTCTACAGAAATCTGTCTGGAAAGTTCCGCACGGCCAACCTGGCTCTGGACGATGCAGCCCTCCCGAGCCAGACGGACAAGGACCATTTGCACAAAACCACCATGGTGAGATTCGAACACTTCAACAAGAACTATGCAATAACAGAGACTAAAATAGTCTCACTAGTAACAATTAAATTATGACATAGCAGCTTGTTCTTACACGTGTGTGATCCTGGACCACAAAACCAGCCATTAATCGAGATTTATACATCATATTATGCTGAATAAATAAGCTTTGGTGCATGGTTTGTTATCAAAGGAAATATTTGGCAACTATTTGGAAATCTGAGGGTGCAAAACAGGGTTTTTTGTAACTACATGTCAACTAATTCTCATTAATTAGCAGCTTCATGTCTACTAACTCTCAGAGTAGACTCTTGGGGTAGGTTTAGGGTTAGTAGAAAAGTTCATATAAAACCAACCAGAAGTCGCTGGGGCATATTTGTAGCAATAGCCAAAAATGCATTAGTGATTTTTCTTTTATGCCAAAAATCATTAGGATATAAAGATTATTTTCAACTAAGATATTTTGTAAATTTCCTACCGTAAATATATTAAATCTTTAATTTTTGATAAGTAATATACGTTTAGTGGTGATTTTCTCAGTATTTTGATTTTTTTTTTTTTGCACCCTCAGATTTTCTAATAGCTGTATCTCAACCAAATATTGTTGGTTGGGCACTTATGATTGCTTTTGTGGTCCAGGGTCACATATACTTGCAAAGTTTCTCACAGTGAGTATGTAGTATGTTGTGTACCCATGTTTTTAAGCACACAGTCTACTAATACTCAAAGTTACTCACTGTTAGTAGAATGTCTAAAGTAGACTTTCGGAATAAAGTGTCATCTCATATTCAGTCAAAAATGGCATTGATATATTTCATGCATGCATTTTTCCAGGTGAGTGATGTATATCTGTGCATGCACGTGTAGTTCCAGGGAAGCGAGGCTCTGTTTGAGGCCGTGGAGCATCAGGAGCTGGACGTGGTGGAGTCTCTGCTGAACACCTTCAGTCTGGAGGAGCTGGACTTAAACACACCCAACAGCGAAGGGCTGCTGCCGCTCGACATCGCCATCATGACCAACAACGTCCCCATGGCCAAACTTCTGCTGAGAGCCGGGGCCAAAGAGAGTCCCCACTGTGAGTACACACTCTCTGTGATCAAACACATGCAGCACGAGCCCCGCTTTATGAATCATAAACCATACATCTGCAGATGTTGACCACATGCTATACATTACAATAAAGTGGTAGTGGCTCATTGCTTCAATCAAACAGCGGCAGCAGCAATTTGATATGGTATGCAACACCAACGATCAAAACATAATCACAGCTTTTCCTCCGTGTTTGGGAATGTCCAGGTCATCTTAAAATAAAAAAAAATTATTAGTACATTTATTATAGAAAAACATGCACATTATATTTTTACATTATATTATATTAGATTTTTGCATTAATAAAAATTTTTTCACGTTAAGCAGTTTCTCATAATTTCTTTTCTGCAATTTGACATTTTTTCTTAATTAAATTAATTGTATATAATTATATTGTAAATTATCATGGTATAGTAGTATTTGCTATCCTGAACTTAATATATGTTGATTTAAAAACGTTTAATTGCTATTAGAATATCCAAATAAGAAAAAAATGTGTATTTATTGATTTATTCTTTTTTACATTGAGGTAATGAAATTTTTTGTGAATATTTTCATAATGCTGTACAAATCTGAAAACAAACTCATTTTGGGGTAAAATATAATAAAGCATAATATGAATTATTAATTGAAATCCAGCCATATATTGTAACAAAGTATCAAAGACAGCTGTTAAATTATTTGCATTCATTTGCCTGTGAGCTATTTCACATTTCAAATGTATTAATATTAATTACTCCATACAATGTACAGTGAACATCTGTAATATGATCGGGAATAAAGGTAGCTTGAAAGCCTTAGCAGAAAAAACTGAAATTTTGGAAGCGAAAAAGAAAATAGAAACCGAGCCTAATTTATCTCATGATTTTTGCAGATGATTGTTTAATGTGTTTTTTTTTTATTGCCTAGTTTTAAGTCTTGAAGGCAGAGCCGCTCACCTGGCCTCGCTGGTGCAAGAGGCGGAGCATCGCATAGCAGAGCTGGTTGCCCAGGTGACGGGGGAGGAGCCTGCGGAGAGGGAGGAGTCAAACCGAGAGAGACAGCTGAAAACCTGGGAATGGAAGCTCCGCCTCTACAAACGCATGCAGACAGGATACACACATGCCAGTGAGTAACACACACAAACACACGTGAGGTCACAGCAGCCATGTATGACACTTAATGTGTGTGTGTGTGTTGATTTCAGGTCCTCCTGAGCCTCCCAGCATCGTTTATCTGTCCGTCAGCAGTAGCACAAGTCTCAGAGTTTACTTCCAAGAGCCGCTTTGTCATAACTCTGCTGTTATTACTAAATATCGCGGTGAGTGACACCTCTCAGACACCACATGACCACACAACTGACCAAATTCCATGTGATTGCGATAACACCTATCATATGTAACACGTGTAAGTTTTTACTAATTATTTCAGCTAGCAGCAAAAAATATGCAGATTTAAAAAATCTAATAATCTAGCTATATTTTCAGATGTGTTGCAAATAACAAAAATGTTATATAGCTTTGGTTTTAGTGTTAGTTGATGACATATTGTATTACACTTGCTTGTGGTTTCTCTCAGACATTAGGTTAGTTTAATGGGTTTTTGAGCTGTTCAAACAAATTTAGACCATCTACTATTCAATCTTTGTGAACTAATAACTCTCCAGAATCCCTTTTGCCATCACAGGTTACAAATACAGCTTGACACAGTTATAGAGATCTCTGCTGAATGACTCTAATGTTTGTCTCAGTGAGCTGGAGCAGCGCTCCTTCATTTACTCCATTACTGGGGGAGACGGTCATTGAAGACGTGACTCAGCTTCAGTATGACATCACTGGACTTCAAGCGGTTAGTATGTGAAGTAAAACACACCGCAAACAATATTACCATAACTGGCAAGTTCCAAAACAACAAAAAAAAACAATCATAAAATAAAGAGAACCATAAAGTCTCATAGCATACAACTTGTGCACTGTATTTCAGGTTTTCTGGAGCTGTATGGCAGCTTTGTGTGAGCAACTGACCTGAAATTAAAGCTCTTTGTGACCTGCTCCATCTTTATGAATCTCTTTGACCCAGAAACGTATTTTTAGTTTTATGAACGAAAGTTTTATGAATGAAAGAACAGACATTTAATGAAAGCAGTGGTTTTCTGCCACTAGGAAGCCTCAGCAAGCTAAGACTAACAAGCATCGAAACAAGCTAAAACAAATAAAATCAGTCAAGAGATTTCTTATTTTAATTCATCTCCTCATCAGCTTCATTTTTTTCCCAGAAGATTTTTTTAAATGTCCAACAAAAGAAATAAAGACCTCGTAAAGGATTTCTGAGTTTTTAATATTGGGATAACTATCCCTTAAACTATATAATTTGCTAATATTTCTATTCTTTTGGTTATGCCAGGAGTAAAGAGAAGTTGAAGAGAAGGTGGAGAACATTTTTAAGAAAACAAAATTTTAGTAACTGCAGAATTGTGTCGAGTAATATTTTTATGTGCTTTTGTCATTTTTATTAATTTTGTTTAATAATTATATTTAGATTAGATTGATTATATTAATTATATATATATATATATATATATATCTATTTTACTTTTTTCAAGTTTGTTTTTCATCTATTTACAATTTTAATTAATGTCTGCTTCATTTCAAGTAGCGAAAACTTTATTTTAAACTTTAATAGTTTTATTTTTATTGTGAGTTAACTATATAACAAGAACAACAGTGCCATTTAATGAGTACAAAACATTATTGTTTCGTTGTTTTAATTTAGTTTTGTAAGAACAAAACCAGTGAACAAAATCTACTAAAAACACTAAAAAACACTACATACGTGAATCAGTGGGCGGGGCTAAACCAGCACTGATGTAGAAGCAGGTGTTGATGATCTTCCGTGCTGGCAGTGCTTATCCACACTATCATACGTTTAGTTTTGGCACTTACCTGCAATAAAAAGCTGTTTTTAGACTGACAGCAAAGTTCTGAAACTTACAGAATGTTTTTATACTACAATGACCTCTCACTGTAAAAAAAAATCATTGCCAATATTCAAAATTTCAAGGCAACACATTGCATTCACATTTTCATGTTTTCC
>JAUMHP010000082.1:15608109-15624101 GCA_032361065.1 Enteromius trimaculatus | reverse complement strand
TTGGGAAAACATGAAAATGTGAATGCAATGTGTTGCCTTGAAATTTTGAATATTGGCAATGATTTTTTTTTACAGTGGTATGGCAAAATATCAAGGGAAGTTTGTTTTTCTCAGTTCATGACCTTTTTAAATACAGATCTGTCTCTTGTTTTAGGGCACATGCTGTTATGTCCAGGTATCAGCATATAACATGAAGGGATGGAGTTCACCTCAGATATCTGAACCTGCTTGTGCAACAGTCTCAAGTGAGTGTACACACACACACACTTTCAACAGTGTTCAAAGTTAGTCATGTTTTGCTTTCCTGCGTGACATATAATGTGTATGTGTAATCATCTATGTGTGTCTGGCTTTATTAGTGTCATACTTGTATCCTCATTTTTATGTTTGTGAGGACAAGCCCTCCTTTTCTCCCACAGATTTTAGCGCTCGTTTACGTTGAGTGTGTGTGTGTCTTTTGAGCATGCTAATTTAAATGTGTGTGTTTGTGTTTTCCATTTCGACTCCCTCTGGAAATATTTGCATGTCTGTGAGAAGCTGTAAAGTTGCAGACAGAACGGCTCTTATACACCAACTCAAGCACACACACACTTGTTGTCTCCCTCCACAATTCACGCTCACATACACACACCGCTTTATGGCCACATGCAGAAATGATTTTTACTCAATTTCTCTCATTTATATGATGTTTGTGTCCTTTTTTCCGCTCGCTCTATCGGTTTCGTAACACACTCACATACACACTCTCGGTGAGGTTAGGCGACTGAAGAGAGGGTCTGTGTTAGACATTCCCGGAATAGAGCGTCCATGTTTTCCCTGCTTCCTCAGGAACCAGCCTGCAACCAACACACCATCGGAATATCGACCTGTTTACCATGCTGTGTGTGTGCAAGTGTGTGTGTGTGTGATTTTGTGTACAAGTGTGTGTTTGTGTGCAGTTTTCATTTATCACATAGTTTTGTTTGGTCGTGAACATAGCAACTCCAAAGCAATGCCCTGGCAAACGTCTTCAACAACCAAACACAACAGAGCAACCACATTGAACACCTTAGCTACATCCTAGTACCCTGTAGCAGCAGATTCCAAAAGCAATACCCTGGCATCCTCTCTCAGCACCCTAGCAACTACCCAAGCACCCTAGCAACAATCTAGAACACCCTAATGCCTTTGCAACAACTTTGTAAACACCCCAAACTCCATAGGATTCACCCCAAACAATGCCATGGCAACCTCCTCCCTAGAAACCCAACCAAGCATCCCGACAAACATCTAGAACACCACCCTAACTCTAGCAACACCTTAACAACGACCCAAAATTCCAAATCCTTCAGATTTTTCATATGCACCTGTTGTTGTTTTTTACCCACAGTGCATTGGTTCTTATCTCTGTCTGTGTTTCTGTAGGTTGGAGGGAGGTGGATGGTCTTCTGCCCCGCCAGCAGGGTTTGAAAGAGGCGCTAGAGCAGCTCCTGGGGCAAATTAAAGGGGCGCACTGTCACTGCGCTTGCCACGGTAAACACTACTGGACCTGAATGAAACCCTCCTCATTCACGCTAAGTTAATATTTCAGAGGGCTGAAGTGCGTGGGTCCTGTTTGCTGGTTTTATGGCATGAGCACTGAGGGATTATTTCACTGTGAGTTAAAGGGGGTAAATTAGCCTCAACTGCAGAGAGTTAAACACACAGACTGCTCCCAATTTAACTCACTTGAATTAGGGTCTGCTAAAAACATCTGTTAGACGCTGTAGCTTTATCATAGTACTTGGTACAATGCTTTTTGGTTGTACTTTTCACTTGAAGTGCAATGTAAAATTATTATATAATAATATCATAAAACTTTATCCTAAATTCAAATCAAAAGAAACACAAATGACACACTTTGCATTAAATATAAACATGCATTTTCTTTCTCAGCTTCCCAACTCTGTTTTTGTAACTTGCTTGGGTTTTAATGAACTTTGAGCGTTTGTGTTTGAGTGAGTGTGTATTTGACAGCTTAGGTGCTAAGTTTAGTACCCCCATGCCTTGAGCGTAACAGAGTATCTGAGATAAAAGCTGTAAAAGCAGAGCATGTTGTGCGAAAGGGGGCGGGGAGCAGCAGCTAATTTGCATTTTAAAGAGACATACACTAAACATTTTTTCTAAATGATATGTGGGGTATTTTAAGCGGAGACCCCCGAGACTCCTCGTATAGCAGATTGTAAAAAAGAGGCATTATAGGTGCCCTTTAAGGTCATGTTTTTTTATGTGTTTTGATTTTACATTTGTGACCTCTGTGTGTTTAGAACAATGCAAAGCCCCGTCGAACAGCAGGAAACACTCTGTGTCTAAAAGTCTGAGGCATCTCTTCCAGCCCAATAGCAAATTTGTCAAAAATCTGAAAAGGTGAGAGAACAACATGATGAACGTTCTCAACACAGCATATCTTGCATTATCTATGACTCCTGTCTCCCTGATCCTCTCTGCAGAGGTCTTTATATGGCCTGTATATTTTATAAAGATGAAAACGTTCTGGTGACTCCAGAGGATCAGCTGCCTGTGGTCGAGGTGGACGACTCGTACAGCTGTCACGCTCAGGATTTACTCTGGTTTACAAAGGTAACACACAACCATATTACTGTAAATGACCAATCAAAACCTTTGTAATAATACTGTTTTGGTCTGTTTTTTAGTTTAAATTAATTTAGCTCTTAATAATATATGCACTTGTTAATATTAAATGTGAACATATAAAGGACTTCACATCTATAAATAAAATAAATACATATATAAATATACTGTCATATTATATATATATAATAACAATTTATATGATTTATGTATAATTAGGTTTAAATATATTTAACGTATTTCAACTCATTAGAGATTAATGTTAAAAAACAGCCAAATTTGAATCGGTATGGATTCATTCAGTCTCATGGCAGCATGTGAGCATTAAATACTGTCTGGATGGTAACAGGTGTCACATCTGTGGGAGGAGCTCACCTGGATGCAGCAGTGCATCAGTCCTGCACACGCCTCCAGCTCCTGCACGCTTCAGACCCGCCTCAAACTGCTGCAGGCGGCTGCGCAGCTCCAGGTGAAGTCTGCAGTCACTAGAGACGCAAACGTGCATCATCATAACCCAATCTCATATTGATTTGCACGGAATTGCAATCAAACTGTTGTTAGAGTTTACCCTGCAGCATATATTTTGAAGTAAAGTTTCTGTTTTTGGTTTATTCTGCAGGCGCTTTTGGGCACAGTGGATCTGGGGCAGGTGTATTTCGAGCCCATCAAGGACAAGCACGGTAACGCAGTATTGGTGCTGATGAAGGACATGAGCGCATGCGCGCCGCTGGAAGGCGTACGCTGGATCCCCGTCAGTAAATTCCAGCTGCAGCGCAGGTCTTCCTCTTCTTCATCAGACGAGCCCAGCGCACTGGAGACGCTTCTCACTACGCTGCATGTGAGCGCTTTAACCACCGGGGCGTTGTGGAAGTGTAACTCATGACATTAAGCTCCATGATGAATGAATAGATGGAAATGCTGGAATCAGAACATCTCTTCTGCTCAGCAAGGCTGCATTTATTTGATCAAAAATACAGAAAATAGTTATATTATGAGATATTATTACAATTTCAAGTGTGATCAGTGTATGTCTTTAGTCTCCAGTGATCCTTTGGGGTTTTTGCTGCTCAAGAAATATATTTTATTTTACTTACCATTATTATCAATGTTGAAAACAGTTGTGCTGCTATTAGCTATTATGGCTATATAGCTAAATGTAGCTATTATGACAAGAATAAATTACATTTTAGAATATATTTAAATGGAAAGCAGTTCTTTCAAATTGTAAAAATATTTCACATTTTTTGTGTTTTTACTGTATTTTTCAGCACATTTGAAGCCTTGGTGAGCAGAAGAGACTTAAACATCCCAGTAATGTTCTCAAACTTTTGACAATTACTGTATGTCTCTTAAAACTTAAGAGGCATAAAATCAGTCTATTGTGTCCAGAATTCTGAATGGTTTCCTGGTTTGACGTCATCATTGGGTTTCTAGTGTCTCGTTATTGACGTCAAGCCTGGAGTGACTCATTCTGAAGCAGTGTATTCAATCTCAGAAAGCAATTTGAATTTGAAACAACTTTGAAGAGAAAATGACACGTTTTCATCTTCGTGCGAGCAAACGCTTTACCTCAACAGGTTTCAGACTCTTGTTTAAATAGCCTGAAATTCAGCGGGGGAAAAAAGCTAGCTTCTGCGTTCCTCACTCTTGTTCTTGGAGTGCAGTGAATTGTGGGGGTATAACAGTAGCATTGTTCGTTTGATGATTTAGTCTGAGCGCTGTAAACACTTCACCCGCCGCTGATCGTGTGTTTGGAACGGCTCTGGCTCAGGAACATCAGCCTTGGTGTCAAAATGATGTTTTGTCTGAGGGCCTCAGATTTTCCCTGCGGTGAAGCTGTGTGTGTGTGTGTGTGTGTGTGGTGAAAGTGGTTCCACAGCTCAACAACCACATGGCTCCAGAGTCAGTCTCTCAGTCAAATACTTTAGAAATGATAAACGTGGGTCAATTTCAGGCTTTTGCAGGAAGTTCTTCATACCTCTGTGTGTGAGTGTGTGTTTTTCCATTCCATGTCATTCAGACTGCACACAGAATGTTCCAGACACTGTATATCCTGAGACACTGTGATGAGTTTGTAACCGTTTAAAAAATAATTCCTGATACTATGTTAAATGTAAATATATTATATGAAATAAATGAAAAGATAATTATATTTCTTATCACTATATATATTTATTATTTTTTTTATTAGTCTGAATTGATTGCAGTTTAACAAATACACCTCAGCATAAAAGACAATATTGGAAATAGCATAACGGAGTCACTTCATGTTTTTGGGATGAATTTGGCCCTGGGCTTGTTCTAGACAGGTTTGCTGAGATTGTTGTTTTGTAACGATCTCTCTGTGTGCAGGAGAAGCTGGCGTATCACCGGCGCAGCAGGAAGTGTCTGTCTCCGGGCCTGTATCTGGGATACCTGAAGCTCTACACCTCGGTGGACCAGATCAGGATGCTGGTGTCACACAAACACCCAAACGTGCTGTACCACGTCAAAATACGAGACAACGGCCACGTCTCCAGGTATGATGTGTTTATGCTTATTATACATGTGAATGTCTTTAAATACACTGCTGTTCAAAATTAGGGATCAGTAAGATTTTTAATGTTTGTTTTTTTCTTAATACTCATTAAGGCTGCATTTATTTGATTCGAAAGAATATTGAAAAATATTATTGCAATTTTTATTATTTGTTTGCTATTTAAATAAACTTTAAAATGTTTTTTTTTTCTGTGATGCAGCGTTGAATTTTTATCAGTTTAATCCTGTCTTCAGTGTCAATTGATCTTTTTGACTCTTTGATGAATAAAAAGTAAAAAAAAAACAAAAAAACAACGTTTATTCAAAACAGAAATCTTTTCTATCAATGTCTTAAGTCTTTACAATCCCTTTTTATGCATTTAACACCTCCTTGCTGAATAAAAGCATTAATTAAAAAATGTAATAGTAGTGTATATTGTTACAAAAATCTATATATTTTGAATAAACACTGTTCTTTTTAATTTTTTATTTATGAAAGAATCCTAAAAAAGATATTGTTTTCAACTGTTGACCAACATTAAAATGATTTCTGTAGTGATGCTTAAAAGTCAGGAATAAATTATATTATAAAGTATATTAAAATGGAAAAATATTGTTTTACATTTTAATACAATTTTACAAAATGACAGTTTTTCTGTATTTTTGATCAAATAAATGCAGCCTAGGTGAGCATAAGCAACTTCTTTACAGAACATTTTTTGAACGACTCTGTATGCGTGTAATGATTTGATGTGTGTGTTTGTTAGGGAAGAATGGCAGTGTCTTCAGTCGCTGAGTTCTCTGGAGGACAGCGTGAAGGTTTGTGACGACGTCCAGACCGCTCCGCATCGCCTCCTCCTGGACCTGCGGACCGCTGCGAAAGATTTACTCGCCTACATCAACATTCCCAACCACCAGGTGTGAGCTCTCACACCTCCACACAAAAACACGCAATTAGTTTGATTGCACAAGCACATTAATGCCATTTATGTGTGAGCTTAGTTAATCAGGGCACACTACATTACACACATGTACATACATGACCATGATAAAACGCTTGTCTGTTTTGTGTGTGTAAATGGAAAATCTATGGAAATTTCTACACTGAAAAACATTTGATGTAGGAAATTGGTATTGAATTTCGCAAATAATTACAAGGAAATGACAACACACTGAGTTAAGTGTGACATATTTTACCCAAAAATTCTTCATACGGTAATTTGGGACTAAAACTTAATCAGACAGTTTGGCCTGATGATATTTTACTGTTAATATTTTGTTATTAATTTAATTTAAAAAAGGGCCCTAATTTACAGTAAAGTGTTTTACTGTCACTTTTAATCCGTTTAATGCATCCTTTGTGAATAAAAGTATTGATTTCTGCAAAAAAAGTATCACAATGTACTGTAAATAGTGCATTACTATCACTTTAACTACAGGCATTCATGTAGAATACATTTATTACCAAAAGAATGTCAATGGACCATAAATAATGTTCTTCTGTCATTAATGATTGATTTAATGCATCCTCTCTGAATAAAAATAATAATTTATTCAAAAACGTGTCATAATGTAGCATAAGTAATATTTTACTCTCACTTTAGACAGGTTTAATGTACTCTTTCTGATTAAAAGCATTACTTTATAACACAAATAGTGTTTTACTGTCACTTTGATTACAATGAAGTAATAATTTCTTTACAAAAACCTTTCCATAATGTACAACAAATATCTGATGTCTGATGAATAAAAGCCTAAACCAATCAGAACAATTTGAATTAAAAAACTAGTTACTTTCCGAAACCATATGCCCTATTCAGCCAAGATAAGATAAAGATCAGATAAAAGATTTTTTAAATAAAATAAGATAAAATAAAATTTTTATAAAATAAGTTTTTTTTTTTGTTTTTTTAATAAAATAAGATAAAATACAATACAATAATAAAAAAAAAAATAAGATGAAACACTAACATTCTCTTTATATCAGGTGATGATAAAGATAACAAAAATAAAATAACATAACAAAATTAAAAAATAAAATAAAATAAAATAAAATAGGATAAAATAGAAAAAAAATATTAAATACAATTAAATTGCATTAAAAAAATTATAAATACTTTTCTTGTGTTCCTTATATCAAGTGAGGACAAAGATCTAATAAAAATAAAATAAGATGAAGTAAAATAAGGTAAAATAAATGCTAATGTTTCTCGTGTTCCTTATATATCAGGCGCAACATTTCCGTGTGTATGTGAAGGAAGTGGTTGAGTTGGGAGTGGGCGTGTCTTTCCTGTTGCTCCTCCCACCGTGTGAGGAGGTGTGTTCTCCGCCCGGACAGAACCATCTCTGCTCGCCTCGCTCGGGATTCCTCACCCTGCCGCTGCAGATCTTTGAGTTAGGTGAGACCACACACACCGTAAACATGTCCCTACACACACACACACACACACACACACACACACACGTATCTTCTGCCCTGTCCCCCACTGAGCGCTCACTCTCTGTCCGTGCAGTTCACTTCGAGGCGTACTGCCCCAGTTTCATCGGCCTGTACTGCCGCGTGTCGGCTCTGCTGGCTCTGGAGTCCCTGATGTCCCAGCAGACTCTGCGCGAGGCGTTCTCCGAGTCCGAGCTCTTTGTTGCCAAGCAGAAACATCAGCAGGTTGAAGAGTATTTGCAGGTATTTCTGTCCTCTGTGCAATTTAACGCTGGCAGCCCGCCGCTCCAGTTCAGCTTTCATAGGTGTAACTGATGACAGTAAACCCGCAATAAAAATCAGAACAAACCGTTCAACTGCGGCATTTACAGGATCAACTTTAATAGATGCAAGAGGCCCAAGAGCAGAGCTAAAGATCAGCCAACGAGTCCACAGCCAGAGCTCAGCCTTTATACTTTATACCAAATTAAAACGGATTCTATTTTTAATGTGTGTTCTGATAAATTATCTAAATCTATGAAAACAAATATAATTTTATTCTTAGAAAGAAACACTTTATAAACGATTACAGTTCTACTATTACTATTATATAATATTTTATTTGCTTGTTTTCTCAACAACTTGTTTTCTGCTCCTCCTTCAGTAGAGTTCAGATCAGAATATGTGATTGACTCGTGTTGATCTGTGTTGACTCTCAGCATCTGGAGGACCTGTGGCGGGATGCTCGGTGGATGGTGGTGCTCCAGTCAGCCCGGTATAAGCATCAGAGCTCTGGAGTCAGTCTGGGCTGGATTATAGACTTCTCCAAAGAGAGTATTCCAGAGAAACCAGCTTCCACCTCCTCTCAGGTGGACTACCTGCCCTCTCCGACCCCGTCCCCAGAGAGCTCACGCAAGCACAACGGTGAGAGAGATCACAGAATCATCAGATGCTATCAGATCATCAATATAGTCTAGCTGCTTGATCAATTTGTGTTAAACGTAACACAGTTTGGAATTTTTTAATTTGGAAGTACATGCATCGGTGACTTTATATGGTTATGAAATAGTAATCTACAAATAATAATAAGCAAAAGATATTGCTATTGTGTAATTACAATACAATTGGAATATTTTACAGTAAAATAAAAATAGCGTTTAAGGAAAATAATATAGTCGTATTTTTATGCTACAACTTTATTTAACAACTGACTGAAACATTCAGCGCATATATTTGTTTACATCAGTCTTTGAGGTTTGATAATCACAATAAACTATGTTGCAATTTTTTTATTTCGATTAATTAGGCAGCCCTGAAATAGTTTAGAGATGTGATTAATTATGATTTTTTTAGCTGATGAGTTAAGGTTACAGTTAAGTCATCTGACAGAATCAGAGAGTTTGTGATTGAAGACTTTGTGTTGTGTTGTTTTGTTTTGTTTTAGAAGCAAAATGTAATTAAATTATACTATTTGCATAAATTATTAAAAGAAAAATCTTTAAAATATGTTCTCTTTATTCACCCTTATACACAAAAGTATTCTTACTTCATGTAGTAAAAAAAAATGTATTCAATAAAATACATTTTATTTGAATTTCAAATCATTCATAAGTAGCATGGGTATATTTGTAGCAATAGCCAAAAAAACATAGTATGGGTTGAAATGTAATTTTTATGCCAGAAATTATGATGATATAAAGTAACGAACATGTTCCATGAAGATATTTTGTAAATTTCCTGCCATAAATATATTAAAACTTTATTTTTGATTAGTATTAAAATCATTCGGACAACTCTAACTCACTAACAACATTTCCTTTAGATTCTAGATTTCAAATAGTTATATCTCGGCCAAAAATTGTCCTTTCCTAACAAACCCTACATCAGTGGAAAGATTATTTATTCAATGTTGACTCTTATGGTTTTGAGCTCCCAGCTCAGAAAGACCCTAAAGATGAGTAAATGACGAAGTGAACCTCTCTCTTTCTGTCTTCCCCCAGACTCCCACGGTCTGTCGGACGAGGATAACTCATCGGATGTGTTCCTCACCACTGACAGCGAGTACAGCTCCAGCGTGGCCCAGAGCACCAGAGAGCTGGACCTGCTTCCGCCGTCTCCCACCAGCTTCAGATCCGTGACCTCCACACACCCTTCGTCCTCCTCGCAGTCCTCTCCTCGCTCCTCTCAACCGGACGTGCTGCAGACCGGAGGAGGGCTGAGCCGGCGCGAGCACATGAGCGCCTTCGACAGCGACTTCATCCTCCCGAGCCGTCAGATCGAGCTGCTGCGGGTCACCGAGAAGAGGACGGCGCTCTGTGTCCGCACCAGCAGTCTGGAGTACCCGCCTCCCGTCTCCATGCCGACCACGCCTACCAGCTCCTCCAATCAGAAGCGCTGGACACGCCCCTCCTCCTTCGACCTCTGCTTCTCTGCCCCCGAGCCCCGCCCCGCGCCGGTCCGCACCCTATCAGAGGACAGCGGCGTCCAGAGACTCTCCGCCCACTCCTCCAGCTCTCCTCATCGGCCGTGCCACAGCACACTGAGAGTTTACCCACAATACCGCACCGGCTTACCCAAAGACACCAGTGTCAAAGTGAGTTAGTGCGGTCAAATGATTCCAAAATAAAAGCTTTTGTTTGCATAATATATATAATCCTGGACCATAAAACCAGCCATAAGTGTTACTTTGTTTGAAATTGGACATTTGCATTTGCATTTTTTGTGTTATTTTATCCGCTTCATGATTTGCAGAGCGATGCGTTATAAGATGAGACGCGATCAGGCAATCATGGGTTCGAGCCCAGAGATTGCACGTGCTCATTAATAGATATGCTCAATAAATCATGTTTTTGTTACGGGTAGGTTATTCGTATGAACTACACCTAGTAAACATGTTATAATTTCTATGAGATCGATGTAAAAAGTCCACACTCCGTTTAAACAAAACACACATTTTGCTTGTTAATGTCTAATTTGACCAATCACAGTGCACTGGCTAGCTGGCCAATCAGAGCACCTCACTATTTTAGCACTATGAGCTTTGTACAGATTAACCCGTTTCAGGAGGCGGGGCTTAGAGGAGAAACAATAATATGCAGTATGTGGAAAATGTGTTTTTTAAACCTTAAACCACATAAACACATTGCATCACACCAAATAATGTTCCTTTTAGCAACATTACAAGAGCCCTTTAAGACACCTAACCATATTTGAATACTAAATAGACAATTTAGTCTGCTGATTCATATTTATTTATTTATTCATTTATTTGTGTTTGTAGTTACGCGTGACTCCAGAGACGTCGGCCAAAGAGATGGTTCGTCTGGTGGTGCAGGAGATCAACACGGTGTGCCATCACCTGCAGAAAGCAGCGCAGCAGTGCACCTGTGCCCCGGGTCAGTGCACGACTGAGGTGTGTGTGTACGGCAGCGAGCAGCTCGAGCACTTCGGCCTGGTTCTGCTGGTGGAGGGGAGGGAGAAATGGCTGCAGGACGATTTCTGCCCGCTCACGCTACAAAACCCATGGACTCGCGGCAAACTCTGCGTCCGCTTCAAAGAGTATTCCCCGCTCGCGCTGCAGTACAGTAGAGCCACGACTGTTTGATCGCATAAACCTGTAAATACACACACACACTGGCTAAAGTGCGTAGACTACTGGTGTTTTGCTACTCGTTTGTTTCGTTTTTGAGTCACTTCACGAGGTCTTAAGGTTCATGATTAGCTAAAGCAGCTTCACCAGGACTGATCTGCTCACCTGCGCTGGGTTTTATTCACACTAACCGTGTGAGAAAATCAACTTCAACCACTTACTAACAAGAGGTAAAGTCAACATGAATCCCAAAATTGATGCACATTATTTTTCAAAAAATGTTCATAATCCACCTGCCGCTTTATATACACCATACTACATATGTATATACTGCATAAAACTGCTAGAAATTACAGTAAATGCAAATATAGGTATTATTAATTTTAAATAAATGCTGTTCTTTTGAACTTTCTATTCGTCAAAGAATCCTGAAAATAAATCGTAGCATGGTTTCTGCAAAGAAAATACAAGCAGCACAACTGTTTTCAACATCGATAAGAATCAGAAATGTTTCTTGAGCAGTAAATCAGCATATTAGAATAATTTCTGAAGGATCATGTGACTCTGAAGACTGAAGTAATGTTGCTGAAAATTCAATATTACTATAAAAATATAAATTTGTGTATATATATATATATATACATGCACACATACACAATTAATAGTCTCATGCATATATATGTTTAAGAGATTTAAAATTGGAGTTGTGTATGTGTGTATATATATATATATATAAGGTTTTGTTTACATAATGTTTGTTTTCTGTGTATAATTATTGTATATCTAAATACACATACAGTATATATTTTGAGAATATTTACATGTCTATATTTATTTGTATAATTGATATTTATATATAAACATATTTAATGTATAAATATAGCATATTTTTCTGAAATATATACGTGTTTGTGTGCATATATAAAAATATACACAGAACATATATATTATGTAAATAAAAATGAATAATATTTAACTTTATTTATTTTTCATTCACAGTTTCGGGAAAACGGCAAATTGCATATTGAATTTAAACAAAAGTAAGAAAGTAGAAAGAAATAGTATATTTTTTGTCAAATATACTCATTAATTTACGTTGTACTAATAATGTGCTTTTCTCTATGAAATAAGACTGTTCTCTAGGACGTCCCGAGGTACATTTGGCGTTTCATGTTGATTTGAACTCTTTACATCATCACAGAACACTAGCGCTTGACTTTATTTGCTCAGTTGATTTAGTGCCACTTGCAGCAGTTGAGTCCGGACAGAAGCTCTTCCAAACGCATTCAGAAGTGAAATGTTTACAGCTCGCCGACGGCGTTTTGAAATCACCCAACAGAGGTTACGTCATGATTTTTGGTCAATGCATTCTTCCTCAGGATAACGTTAAACCCTTCCATCAAATTGTACACACACACCGCCGCCGGCCAGACTCATCCCAACTGTGAATACTCCATCGAGACTCAACAAAATACACTCAACGCTTCTATAAGAGCGAGTCTACACCCCCAGAACTCAAGCTTTATCCAAATGAAGAGTGACGTTAAACCTGGTTTGGCTCGTTTGTGGACTGAAGGAACAACTTGGGCCGTAGCCGTAGAGTTTGACGGACTCTTCCTTGTTTCTGACGCTCTTTTGTGTTGTTTTGAGTAGCATCTGAGGAGCTTCTGAGTGTATTCTGGATATTGTGTTTACTGTCTCTGTTTGGCGAGCGGCGGACATGCACGAGTGCGAAGTAAACGTTTTGGTGCAATAATATTTTACACTGTAGCTCGGAAGTGTCTTTCTCTTCCAGATGATTTGTGGAATCGTGTACAAATACACACTGGAGCTGATGCACAAGAGCCGTTTCAGATGTGTGTGTGTGTGTGTGTGTGTGTGCATGTTACTAGCATGAGCTCATAGTCTTATAGCTGTCCATTTGATGAAAGCATAGTTTTGAGCAGCTGCAGCATGTGTGTGTTTGTAGTTTACTACATGTATTAATGAGAGTGTTTTATTTACAGCTCCAGCAGCTATTGTCTGATTCAGATTCAGTCAATTCCTCCACGCGTCTCATAAAGCAGTCGGGTATAAACAGATCAGTTATATTCATTTTCTTCATGAAATAGATTTTTCAATGATAGCTTTATAACATTTTTCGATTTAAATTTTTTTAATCATATTTTTTTTATATCTACAACCATCAATCAATTGCCCGTAATCCTGAAAATAAACTATTCACCAATCAGAGGAGATGCAGTTACCATGGAAACAAATTTCTCAGGAAATTCTTTATATATTTTGAGAAAAGAACAGAGAGATCCAACATTTTTGGAAATCTGTTTTGTTTTTGTTTTTTTGTTTTTTTTTACATTAATATTGAGAGATAAACTTTAAATTCAAACAATTCTGAATATTTTTGGGGGAATTCTGTGTAATTTAAACTTTGAATTCTGACTATTTTGGAATTCTGAGAAGAAAAATAGAATTATGAGATAAAGTTATGACTTGTTGAATTCTAGGTGAAAATTTTAATAGCAAGAGATAAACTCATTTTATCAAAAAGTTTGCAAGATATAAATTATGACTATGTTTCTTGGTATTCTGGGTAAAAAATATAATTATGAGTTTAAAAATAAAAACAATTGTGAGATATAAATAAAAAAAATTGGAATTGAAAAAAAAGTGAGAACATTTTTTGCAATTCAGAGTTAAAGAGGAATTGAGAGATATAAACTAGAATTCAGAATGTAAAAGATTTACTAAAAAATTTAGTTTGAGATATAAACTCAAAATTCCTACTGTTTTTCTTTGAATTCAGAATTAAAAATAAATCAATTTAAACTCAGAGTTCAGTCATTTCTTAGAATTCTGACTTTTGACATTTTTTTGGGAGATTTGGGAGAATAGTTTTTTTAATTCTAATCATTGACATTAACTTTATATATGAGCTTTTTTTAGATACTCGCAGTTCCTAATTTACATTCCACAATTTTTGATCTTGAATGAAAATAAGCTAAATTTGACGTTTTATCTCATAATTCTGACTTTGTTCTCATAATTGCTAGGTTTTATCTCACAATTCCGATATCATTCTGGATTTGTGTTTTAAAACTATGCTTTTTTTTTCTCTGCAATTTTGAGAAAGTCAGAATTGTGAGGTGGGTAAATATCTAAGCTTGAATTCACCATATTTAAAAATAAATAAATAAATAAAAAGTTGAAGGTAAAAGTACAGGAATGCAACTTATTTCCATGCTTTAGGACTATTTTCTGCTTCACTGTATTCATAAAGATGTGGAGATGATGAATAGAAAATGCTCATTGCGAAATTTAGAAATCATTTGCATCTTTTCTCTTCATTAGTTCCACTTTTCTTCATTACACATTTATCATATTAAGTGCGTTTGAATCAGCATTTACCACTCAAAACTTTCGGCTCAGATTAATTTCATTTTTTTGGAACTAAATGAAGCAAAGTTGCATTAAATTAAAAGTTTCAAATAAATGCTGTTCTTTTAAACTTTCTATTCATCAAAGAACCTTAATAAACGTAATAAATAATAAACATATAATAAATAATATTGAGCAGCACAATGTTTTCAACACTGATATTTATCAGAAATGTTTCTTGAGCAGCAAATCAGTATATTAGAATGATTTCTTAAGGATCATGAAGACTGGAGTAATGATGCTGAAAATTCAGCTGTGCAAAATGGTTATTATAAGCTATAATAATATTTCACAACTTCCTGTGTTTTTAATTAACCAAACGCAGCTTTGCTGAGCAGAAGAGACTTATTTGAAAACCTATAAAACCTCCTCCATCTCTTGAGCACTAGTGTATGAAGTCAGCTCAAACGGGTCGTATTTTAGTGCAGATTTGTGGTTTTTGATTTGATATTCTCTCAGATGTGTTTAGGGGGCTGTGATCTGTTTTAGTCGCTCTCTGATTGACTGAATCCACACTGAGTGTCTCACTTCTGCTAAGTAAAGTGTGGGAAACACTCGACAAACACACACACACTCTCACAGAGAGAGTCCTGCTCACACAAACAAACACACACAACACAAACTGGCAGACCACACACACACTGGTATACAAGCGCTCCCTCACTCACACACACACACACACATTAAAGTGCAGTGGAGCGTGTGGAAGACCACACACACGCTGCACCTTTAAGGCCGTCGCTGTGACGGTTATCGACAGTAACCTTAGAATTGTAGCAGGGTTCTCACACCTCCTAATTATACCGTGTAGACTCCGGGAAGACCTGCTCTAAATTTAGCCCTGTGCCGATCTGCAAATACTGTTAGCAAAACATTCCCAAAAGACCCTGAATGGATGTGATTCACTGGAGCTCTGCTGCAGCCGCTGAAGACTGAAGCACTAATGATGCTAAACTTGATCCAAACGCCATAATCCAGACAAAATCTGACTAAACGTCTTTAGGAAAAAAACAATGCCCAAAAACTGATCTATCCAAAATGTTAAATATGCATATTTTGCAATATGCAATTTTATTTTATTTTTATTTTGTATTTTTATATATATACTGCAATTTGAGTGTGTGTGTGTGTGTGTGTATATATATATATATGCAATTTGTGCTGTAGGTTAAACGTTTTGATTACGTAATACATGTTTGTGTACTGTATATACTTAAGTTTATATAGATTTAATTGAAAATTTAAGAATTTAATTTATATGCATATAAATGAGTAATTATTTTTAAAATATATGCTTTATGTATATGTCTTCATATATGCATAATGAATATATATAGTACACATATTTGGAATATATATATATATATATATATGTATATGTATAAAGGTGTGTAATTTATATAATGTATATATTAGAATATAATG
>JAUMHP010000082.1:15592982-15607194 GCA_032361065.1 Enteromius trimaculatus | reverse complement strand
AGCAGATTATATATATATATATATATATATATATATAGATAGATAGATAATTGAACATTAACAATGTTTAACATTAATTATTAAAATTTTGTTTAAAAAAAGTACAATTAGTGAAACCGTTATTATTCATTTGCAGTAATCAGTATAAGGTGAATGATTTATTTTTAATATTTTTATATCTAATTAATTTTATTGTGTGTGTGTGTGTAAATTCATTTATATTCATCATACATTCTCAATCTCTTTATGCATAAAACTTGCTATTATTGTACTGCCTTTATTACATTCAATAAATTAAATATATAAGCATGTAAAAAATACTGTAATGAAATAAATTATATATTATTTTATATATATATATATATATATTTTTTTTTTTTTTCTTTTTTTTTTTTTCTTTGAAAAACACTTAGTTTAAACGATTTAAAATGTAGTTTAACATCACTATGTGGTGCACTTTTTTTTAAAGCGTGTTAAGCAGCATGAAAGTGTTTCTCTTTAAGTACACTTTAGTGGCCATTTATTTCATTAATATTCTATTATCTGAGTTTTTTTACACTTTGGAGACTTGAAGCACACTTCATTCAGTGCAGTCAGAGGCTCGGCGCTCTTTCTCTGCAGCCGTATAGTCACACATACAGTAGTTTAACACGTGTCGGCATGAATGTAATTATAGCTAGCCTAATTGAGGAGCTCATCACTAGGTTCTCCCTCTATCTTTAAACCGCACAAACCGCAGCCTGTTATTCCCATCAGGGCTCTGATTACAGTCCGAATGATAACGGACGTACTTCTGCATCCGGTGGCCTGAAGATGGGCCTGTAAGACTATCTGTGATATGAACACAGCGTCCTGCATTTATAGCATGAAACCATCTGCAGAAATGCGTCTGGTTCACCTGTTCTGTGCTTATTGTGCTGGAGTTCGAGACAGACCCCCCTCCGCTCGGGACCCCCGGGGGCCGTAACCCTTTAAAGCACCTATAAAACATTTGGCAGGAGCGTTTGAAGTTTTTATGAAGCGCTGCAGTATTGTTCCCCAGAGAGACGGCGCACTCCACTGGCGCCTCGCTGCCCTCGTACACTGCCAGAGCGCGGGAGGGGAGCCACACGTGTGTGTGTGTGTGTGTGTGTGTGTGTGTGCATACTTCTGTTTGTTCTTTCTTACTCTGTGTGTCATCGATGGAATGAAAGTGTGTGTTTATTTGTTGCCATGGTCTTTCTGTGTAGTGGAGTTGGAGAGTGTTTGGCTGAACTCTTCTCATCTCCTCACACCAGATTGTTGTCATCAAGGCTGCATTTATTAGATTAAAAACACAGAAAAAAACTGTAATATTGTGAAATATTATTTCAATTTAAAATAACTCTTTTCTGTGTGAATATATTTAAAAACGTAATTTATTTATGCAATTAAATATGTATTATGTTTCAGTACCTCATGATTTGATTCATATAGATTCTTGGCATCACGATTCTAATTAAAAGTCGATTCATGTTTTTTTTTTTCCATGTAATTTTTAGATGAACACAACATTATTTACACCTGTGTTTTGACACTAAAGCACTCCAGGCTACAGTACAAGTAGTCCTGACTCAAGATATTTGATAAATCAAATATATTTTACACAGAACGGTGTGTAGTACAGAACCCCTGAAGAGAAGCATGCTAAGAGTGACCTGAGTTTATAAACTATACCTTAATTTTAGGGAAGGGAAGTTTGTTTATATAGCATATTTCATACACAATGTTCATGCAAAGAGCTTTACATAAAAGGAAGTAAAATAATCAAAATTAAAAATGTATTTAAAATAAATTCAATCTCTATTCTTATGGGAGTAGCATTGGGGAGCTGTTATTAATATGAAGAGCATTGAAATCATTGCAATGTTTCATTAGTGTAAACAAAAAAAAATGAAAGAAAAACTCACAGTTTATGTATCATTTTATTTCAGTTAACATTCATTTCAAGTAACAAACATTTTGTACATTTGTTTATATACAATTGTACATACAGGAGCCAATCAGAGAAGGCTTTTCACATTTGTTTTCAATCAGGTTGTCTTGTGCATGTTGCGTGTGTGTGTGTGTGTGTGTGTGTGTGTGTGAGGGAGAGTCTAAAAACAAACGCCAGCAGCATCTAATCCACTGGAGCCAGACTGTGTGTGTGAGAGAGTGTGTGTGTTCATTATTTCTGTTAATATAACACTAATAATCATTCATAAGCCTGTGTTGTGATCCGGTGGGTGTGTCCTGGATGAGACACAGCAGTTGGAGTGGACGTGCGTACAGAGTGATGTCAGAGCGGCCGTCTGAATGTGTGTGTGTGTGTGTGTGTAAGTTGAGCGGTAGCAGTGACACTGCAGTGAGAACAACCACCACATACTGTTGAATTAAGCAAACCTCAGCCACCACTTAAAACACACACACACACACACACTGTGCCATTGTTAAGAAATATGATTGGACTCATGGAGTGATGAACAACACTGAGATGAAAGGATGTGTATATATATACAGGCATATCCAGACACTGTCTGTCTGTCTGTCTGTACTCTAGGGGGCGATAGAGTTTCCTTCAAATGTCTGTGATTGAGGAATCTACAGTAATTATAATATCATAAGTGTGAGTTACACAAAGCTAGTGTGGCTAAATATAATAAAATTCACGTTCTACGTTCTAAATTTCTAAACATTCTACTTGATCTAAAAATAACTTCCTGAAAAAGCAAATGAAGCATCTGGCATCTACCATCAGGACCGGGATAAAAAGTGATATTTTAGGGAATATTCAACTCTTCTGATTTGATTAGACTTTCTTAAGACTTTGAGGAGAAATCTAGCATTGCATCAGTGTCTCAGCAATGGATGCACTGCAGTGAATGGGTGCCGTCAGAATGAGTCTCCGAACCAGGCCTGGACTGACCATAGGGCATACCGGGCAATGCCCGCCGGCCCGACACACGGGCTGGGGCTGTCAGTCATAATTTAATATATATTTTTAAAAGTTTATTAGGCAAATATATTACTGCAACGGTGGAGTATCTGAGACATGAATCGCGGCCCATTGGTTCACTGTCTTAAAGGACATTGAGTTAGTCCAATGAAATCTCAGGCCATGCCCCGCCTCCCTCCTGGCCAGCCCTCACATCTCCCCTTGACAAAATCTGCTATGTAGAGTTCGACCGGAGTTTGAGATGAGTCCGTCTATAACAATAGATAAACCAGAAAAGAGCAAGAGAAGCTGCGGGAGAAAAGACGCAAAAGTCTACAAGTGGAAGCAGCAAAATGTTAGGAGCTTAATAACAGAAGCTCGCATGAAGGGGAAACGGAGGAATCTTACCGGTCCTAATGCCTGCGCGCCACGACTGTAGAATACGTCAACACTTCAAACAGCGAAAAAGTCAAATGTGTGCATAAGGTTTCGCCAATGAATCTAGTTTAAATATGACCTGACGTTTTATTTTTATTTTAATATGGGATGTTATTGTTCCCATTTTTATTTTGTGAGTTTGTATTATACTCAAATAGCCCACCTAACTTAAAATTTTAAAGACACCAGTACTGTATCAGTGTTTGCATTCTTTGTGGAGGTCTTTGCTGTCCCATAGTGTGAAGATTTTCACATTATAGTACACAGTTGCCTATTTATTTTTATTAATTAAAAATTATTTTATTTGGGGGATATATGTGGTGGTGGGCCAGCTGGACCATAAAATGCCAGGGCCGATGTTTCCTCCCAGTCCAGTCCTGCTCCAAACAGATGTCAAAAAACATATATCCAGAAATAATCCATCAGTTGACATCTAGAGAAGACAAAAGCTGAATGTATGTATAGAAACTAAGCCATCAAGATATTTTAACATTAAACAGTTGCTTCTGGCCAAAATTTGAGTCCATAATACAGAATAACTATCTCTCACATCAAAACTCAATTGCATATTTAAAACTATTTTGGACTGTTTTCACTTATAAACTGAGCTTGATCTGTGCAGATGTTTCTCCTGATTCACACAAGACGTCTTTTTCATTGGAAGAAGTGTTATTAAGGATTATGGACTCACATTGTGGCCAGAAGCAACAGTTTAATGTTAAACTATCTTGATGGATTAGTTTCGTACAAACATGCAGCTTCTGTCTTCCCTAGATGTTAACTGCTGGACTGGAGTGCTGTGAATTATTGTGATGTTTTTATCAGCTGTTTGGACTCATTCTGACGGCACCCATTCATGGCTGAGCAAGTGATGCAATGCTGTTTTCTCCTTATCTAATGATTTGGTCGTTCCATGGCAAAAACATGGTGAATCCTGGCTCTATCATTCAGTAGTGTGATAAATCACTGCCCAGCAGTCTCTGTGCTAAATGAGGGGTGTTTGTCTGCAGCTGCTCGTTTATGTGTCTTTTGATTAGATCACCAGTGTGAGTCAATATTCAGGACATCTTCTGAGTCTACACGGCGTCTCTGTCCTGTGCTGTTCTGCATGCTGTCGCTGCACTGAGGCATTTCACAGTGTGTGTTTAGCGTGATCGGCATCTTCGTCTCACACACACTCGTTCCTCACCTCACACACACATAAGGCAGACATCTTCAGGACAGATAGCAGATGAATCTCGGTGGGATTAAGCTGCTAAGTGTGTTTCTGTTATCCTGACAGCGTGTGCTAAGCAGACGCCGCACCAAAAAGTGAAAATGCGGTGTGACATCAAACCACTCGGAACGGTTTCATGTTTACGTTTTTTAGCAGCATTTTTTTCGTTCCGTTGCTTCACAGACATGTGCGTCATAAAAAGTCTTCGGTCTTCAGCGAAAGCCATTGTTTGCGAGTATAAGAAACCGTATATAGCTAGATACTATCCTTCGCACATTTGGTGCTGGTAAGATTTATTCATGTTTTCGAGAGCTCAGCAGGGCTGCGTTTATTTAATCAAAAATGCAGTAAAAATATTTTTTCTATTTAAAACGACTGTTTTCTTTGTGAATATCTGGTAAGCAGTAATTTAATCATGTGATGTGCTGCTGTATTTGCAGCATCATTACTGCAGTCTCCAGTGTCACATGATCTTCAGAAATCATTCTAATATACTGATTCAAGAAGCATTTCTGATTATTATCGGTATTGAGGGAACAGTTGTGCTGTTTCATATTTTTGTGTTTTTTTTGTTCAGGTTCAGTATTTGAAATGCAAAGCATCCTAGCTCTTTCCATTTGGATCTAGCTCAATCTGGGGTGCGTTTCCTGTTTAACTACCGTAATTAATCCTTTATTAACTAGCTAGTTGCAACTGTTTCCACGTTTGTCCAACTATAGGAATTACATCATGCACACATGATGGAGCAATAACTGATCGTTGACATGCTAAAATATTGACTGAAATATATACTGACGGATATAGAATGTACTGCTTGTTAGCATGTTTTCTGCATCCAGAAGGAAAGGAGGTCCATGTCATACTAACGAGAAACTATGCTTCTAACCACAAGTTTGCAAGGCTGTTTGTCGGAACTTTTGGGAATCGCACCCCAGATCAATCGAGGTGTTTACGAGAAGGCCTTCCAATCGGATCGGATTGTTTGGTTGCACCTCAAGCGTCCGCGTTGGGCCTCCAAAACCGAGACTGAATTACAGCAATATCTTGCGGTTATTAGGAACCGGCTCCAGGAATGTGATGTCATCCCGCCCCCCTCGCGCTGGGAATGCCCTCTCCCTGGGTCTCTTCCTTTTCCCCGCTCTGTGTCCCAGCAGGATATTTCTCGCATTCATTTTAATTTTAGGCAACATGAATGAGGGTAATCAAGCTGGAATGCAGTGAAGTCACACACACACTGACCGCATCCCAATTAAACGAGGCCTAGAGATCATTACTGACCTCCTGCCCACCCCCTCTTCCACTTTTCTTTTCTTCCTGTGTCCTCTCCTCCCCTCTCTGCGCCACACGGTAGGCCTGAATAGAAGCGCGGCGCATTGGAGCTGCGCGTTCAGTCGCGCACACACACATTTAGAGGGAAGCGTCCCCATGCTGTGTCACTGAAAACCCTCACAGTCTGCGCTGTCAATCACACGCCATTCCGCCCGTATGCTGAACGTAAGGTATGACATCACCTCACGGGACAAACGCACGCTTCTATGTAGCGCGTAAAATGCGCGCTCCCTGTCGCCAGAGAGATTCGCCAATTTGATGCTGTTTACAAGACGCACGGCGAAAGAATAAAGAGGAAATCTTCAAACAGGCAGCGCTAAGCGAGCGCAGATTTCTCAATGCCGCTTCCAGCATCTGCTTCCAGTTAGAGACGCGGCAGAGCCAGAGAGACGCGGAGCGCTCCGCTCACTGTGATGAAACAACTGTGTCACTTTGAGCGTCGAAATATTCATATTACACGTACATGCATTCGTTTAGCAGATGAGGGACGCTGCATCTGTCTGTCTGTATGGGAATGTTCTCAGAACGCTAACGTTATTCGAGCGACATGAATAGAATGCTTGTTTAATGCTCTCTTAATAAAAAAAAATGTTGGCACAAAAGCATTGTTTATATCATTGAAGATTAGAATTTTTCAAAAATGTTACTTGTTTCAGAACGTTTAGAGAACATTTAAAAGTAACATTCCCATGTTCAAACTGATTCAATGGAATGTTCCCTTAACGTTCACAAAACGTTCCTAAAACGTCTTAACATTAAAAAAAAAATTAGACCTTATTAGCGTTCTTGGTAGGCTATGTATTTTGTTACCTGTAAATGTTAGATAATCTAAATCAGTGCAGAATGATTCAAACTGATGCAACTGAGGCACTGTTTTTTAACCAAACTGATGAACCTCGTTTACATTTGTTTGTAACAGTTTAATAATATTTATAATCATTGCTTAAAGTAATATAGCCTACTGCACGACATCAGAAGCTCGTGCGTTGGAATTTGGATGTGATTAAACGTGAAGCGGAATGTCAAGTCGTCTCTGTGTGATTGAACGTGAGCTGAGGATGTGTTTGTGAGCGTCAGTGAGCCCTCTAGCGGTCACAATGCGGCGTGACACCGGCAGCTGAACCGCAGAACCACAGAACCGCAGCCAGACAGTCTGCCACCGATCCACAGACTGCTGGGGCCCTGCTTTACATGCCTCACACTCCTCATGTCATGAAGCCCACAGCTCACAGAGGGATATCCCTCCAGCCTCTGCAATCCACCACAGACAGCTTGAGAACAGAGAGAGAGACACTTAAAATAACACGCTCATTAATAACATTAACAAATATTACTGCATCTTTTTGTGCGTTATTGAGTAGTTGTCAAAAGAGGAATCCATGCAAGTCATTATTGTTAATGACTTGATGAAAGTTTGCCGTATGCACTATTAAATTTGGATTGTGAAAGTTTACTTCTGCTCTTTCAGAGGTCACCTGTGAGTGTTGGGGATGGAGGGCAGAATTTGTGCGTGCCGTTGGAACATCATGCTGCACATCGAGCTCGAGTTCTGGCACCGTGAGAGGTGACACGTCTCTATATGTGGCCCGTTTAAACACTTAATTGCGGCCGTTTATTTGGTGACCCCAAGAGTTCATGCACGTTAGTTCCTGCCAGTGGCAAGAGCAAAGGTCGAAGCCGAATCCACAAACCTCCACACAAACCAGAGGCGCTTTAATGGACCAATTATTGGATTCCTCAGCACTTCACTTTGTTTTTCTTTTTCCTTGGGAAAAGTGATGTCGCCTGTGTGTGTGTGTGTGTGTGTGTGTGTGCGAGAGAGAGAGAGAGAGAGAGAGAGAGGGGGGAGAGTGTGTGTGTGTGGCTCATGTCAGACTACTAAAAATGGCTTTATTGGAGGAAAGAAAAGCATTCAAATGATTATTCATTAAAATGCACAATATGCATCAAGTTCCAATATGTGCAAAAGCCCCAGATGACTGATGCATCCAGAAAAGAGTGTAATTTGAATGTGGTATGAATGAATTATAAGGTTTCCACTTGAACATTATTTATGCAAGACTATGTAACCGTTCATAATAGGTGGGTAAGTGTCACGGAATGTGCAAGATATGGAAAATCCCAAATGTGTGTTTTCTGGTTGTTCTGTAGCAGCCTGTGATAAATCCAGAGCTGTTGTGGTGGGATGTGTGTGTGTGTCGGGAGGGGGGTCTCATTGTGTGTGTGTGTGTTCTGCTGTCAGTCAGACTGAGGGTTCTTGGTGAGCTGGGTGCGCACACACACTCACGCGCGCGCTCATGGAGCGGCGGGGGGAGGAGGGACGGGGTGGGGATATTTAACTTGGGAAAGAGAGGAGTTCTCCTCCAGACGCGCTCATTCTCCTCTGTCCCAGATCAAGAACAGGCGAGTTTTTCGGACGGCTCTGCGGAGGAGGATTTCTGACCCAGCGGAGATATGAACGCACCGCGGCTGGAGGACATTCGACAGACTTTCGCGGGAACGCTGCGTAGAGGAGCCCGATTTTATTCCGGAGTGATCCCGAACATGTTCTAGGCGCGTTTGAGGCTCCGATCGCGGAGATCTGCGGGGACTGTGGAGAGACTGAGCGACTCTCGTCCCGGTTCAGCAGCGCCGGTTCGGCGGGACGCACTGGAGCCTGTGCGCCCAGAGAGAGAGGAGTGCGTAAAAATAACATTGGCTAAGACGCGCTCCATTCCACGGGCGCGCTGACATTTCAAACGCCAGTTTGGGTGTTTGACAGAATCGGAGCAGGCTGCCATCCCATCCTATCCCGTTGCCATGGTGACCCGCCGAAAAGTCCGATGAGGATACGGTTTTGCAGCGCATTTGGCACGCCTCACCTGAGCGAGTATCCCTGAAAAACAGACAGCCCATGTCCCATGTCATTCCGGGCCACGCGGCCGTCTATTAAAAGATCTCGCTATTTATGCGCGGGTGTGTGAGGGCCAACTCCACTCCGCAGACAGACAGAAGACGAGTCATGGGCAGCATCGCCCGCGCGTTGCCGCTGCCGCTGTTGCTGCTCCTGCTCCTTTGCGCGCAAGGCGCCGCGGCCCAGCACTATCTGCGCCTGAGGCCCTCGCCCGGCGACCAACTGCCGGTCCCCGACCTCATAGAGATCCCCGATCCGGAGTACGATCCGCGCGAGCAGGACCTCTCGGAGAAGACGCTCCGCAAGAAGATTGGCAGCCACTTCGACCCCAGCTTCATGTCCATCCACCTGCCCACCCAGCTGAACGCCAGCGCGCCGCCGGAGCTGCCGCGCCCGCCCATGTCCGCCGACCTCAAGAAGCTGAACCTGACGGAGACGCCCTACGGCAGGCGGGTCAAGGTGGGCAAGAAGGCGCGGCGGAAGTTTCTGCAGTGGCTGTGGATGTACACGCACTGCCCGGTGCTGTACACCTGGAAGGACCTGGGCGCGCGTTTCTGGCCGCGCTACATCAAGGAGGGCAACTGCTTCAGCGAGCGCTCCTGCTCCTTCCCACAGGGCATGTCCTGCAAGCCGGTCAAGTCGGTGACCAAGACCCTCCTGCGGTGGTACTGCCAGGGCTTCCTGCGGCAGAAGTACTGCACGTGGATACCGGTGCAGTACCCCATCATCTCCGAGTGCAAGTGCTCCTGCTGAGCAGAGAGAGAGAGAGAGAGAGGGGAGGCTATCGATTGGGAATGATTGCACTGTTTACCCACGGATAGACTCGTGTGGCGCCACAAAGCGAATCTATTTTTTATACATATATATATATAGCTTTTTAATTCAAAATATATGACGGCATATGTACATATTTAAGTGAGAAGACGAAGAAGAATGCAGCTATTTTTTGTTAAAGGATCAGGACCATATTCTCACGAGGAGCACTTCGGCTCGTGGTTATTTTTATGAAATTATTGCCAAGACGCAAGAGAGAAGTTCACTTTCCTTATTCGAACTCTATTTATAGAGACTAAAGAACACTATGCCTAGAGGTTTTGTACAAATATTAATATCAATAATGATGATGATGATTTAAAAAAGGGCTGGGCTGAAGGTTATACACGTGAACTCAGCTTTTTTCTCTTTTGGAAATCATATAGTATTTTAGTAAAAAAAAAATGTGTATGTTTTATTTATTGTTTTAACGGTTGTGAGTATAGATAAGAGAAGAGAATAGAGTATACCATAAATTCTACTTGAAAAGTTCTAAAAATGAATTTAAGAGAATATTAATAATAATAATAAACATGTCCGTGTAAATGCCATGGTTTTAGCAATAAAATCTGTTCAACTTGGACCGAAGGATCCGAGAAATATGTCCCATGTCAGATGTTCTTGGTTTCTTGACGTTAAGAACGCTGAATGATGCATGTGTTGCAGAATGAATGCAGATGCGTGCGTGCTGAACATTTTGTGCTTTTTCTGAATGAGATCTGGGGCCTTCTGTGTGCTTATGCCGTGCAAATTCTCTACAGGGAGCGCTTGGAAACGTCGTGCGTAAAAGCGCGCCGATGTTAACACAGCGCTAAAATATGATGCAGCCATTTTCAAACACTGTCATTGGTGAAATAGAGCAGGGAGAGCAAGCAGCTCCTGGCGTACTGCTTCTGGAAAGGGGAAGGGAAGAGGGGGGGGAAGAAAAAAAAAAAGTCTGAGAGACAGAAATCTGAGCCCGATTCTTGTCCAAAAGTCTCGGCGTGAGAAACACTGCAACCCTCTACAATGCCTGTGAACTGATGCTGACGGTACCAGACTGTTAATTAGTCAGCAAACACTCGTAAAAACGCGACTTCACGCTCAGCAGACGCGCTTCGAACGCTCGCGGCGGAGCTAAAGCGCATGCATGTGTGTGCGTATTATTTCCGAGGTTATTGTGACAGATACACACTGCTGGTGCTGTGTTTTGGCGCAGGGTGGGGGCAGTTGTCAGCTCTGTTTCTTGATGATGTCTAGAGCTTTTTGGTGGAGGCTGAGTGTGTGTGTGTGCGTGCGTGTGTGCGTGTGTGACGCGCCGGCGCCACTCGGCCGCGCACTCTGGCGAGCGCAGAATAGATTGAACAGTAACCCTTTCAGCCTGTGTGTGTGAAAGCCAATCCCCGACAAACTAGCCCTCAAAACACACAGCCGTCAGACTGGCGGAGCACTTCAGCCTTCTGTGAGGGGGGGTGTATTCATCATTAAAAATATGACCCAAGCTGGAGTGAATCAGGGAGTTCTTTGAGACCGAAGTTAAACACAATGTTTTCTGTCCTTGGCAGAGGCCAATGAGATACCAAATGTAGTAAACGCTCCAATTTGCAGTGTGCATGGAGACTGCGCTCGGAAAAACAAAAGCAAAACAGCTCACTTATCGGGATGAATTACAGCTCGGAGAGGGAAACCGGTGGAGAAATTTAATAATCGATCATCTGCGGTGGTTACAGGCCTCGTGTAGTAGCTTTTGAAGTGATTTGTCGTGTGTTTTGCTGCACTGTGCTTGCGGGAGTGTGTGGGAGACGCTTCCATTAGTCTTGTGGGTGACATTCATACTGTGCCTGTTGGACCACCAACAGTTGCCTTAACTCATGATGTGTGTGTCTGTGGTTACTTCAGTCTGTGTGACTCAAAGTTTATGCATGCGTTTGAGTCCCCAATCCCAAAATCTGCTTCTGTTTAATCGTTGCTCGCGAGTTCAAGCGAGATTTGTCATTATTTGCTCCTAATAAAACAGCCATCTGAGGCAGCGCACGTCACATGATGCTATCTTTCATTCCGTACACACTCAAGAGAGATTTTACAAAGGTAAGATGTCGATCCAACTCGGGTCATATTTTCAAAATGAAACGATACATATATATATATATTACAATAGGAGTCGCTCTAAAAATGTGTCTAACCAAGTGACATTTATTCCAATCAAAGATGCACTTTACAAGCACATGTAGGCAGACGATATAATGTGATTCTCTACACTCTCGGATAAAAAGAGTAGTGGCTGTTTGAAAAGTTCTAATATGTAACATTCCTGTATTAATACGAACACTTCAGGTACAAATATGCGCCTCTGAGTTGCTAAACTGCATTCTCGAGGGGTAAATAAGGTACAAAGGTGTACGTTTTGAAAAAGTACTGCACTGCTGATAGCTTTTGGACCTTTTGTTCTAAGACACCTGCCTGGAAGAGTACAGATTTCACGTATCCACTAATCATCACCAGGTGAAGCTCTGTCTAAAGCTTCATTCCCTTGTAGATGATTGATGAAGCACTGAAGTACTTACTCAGCCCACATTAAACAGTGGTTCAGAGTGACGGTGATGCGCTCTAGAGAGAGCTTGCCATGTTTACACCGGCTGTAATGAGGACTGATCTGTCAAGAGGATGAGAGGTCAGAAAGAGACTCTCTCTGCTGTGATATCACCAGGGCATATATATAATAAAGCACTTATTTGCAGAGGGAATGTGTTGATACTGTAGACAATCTGGCAGATTTTAGACTGTCCAGGGTGGTCGGGATAAAAAAGTTCAGTTCAAAAGCTTGAAATCAGAAAGTTAAGAAAAAAGGTAAACAAATATCTGTTCATTCAGGACACATAACTTGTATCAGTATTAGACATTAATGATGTTACAAAAAAAGTTTTAACTTTAACTTATTTATTCATCAAATAATCCTAAAATGTAAGGGTTTCCGTTAAAATATGAAACACTGATAATAAATAGAACCAAAAAAAAAAAAAAAAAGGATCTTATGTCTTAAATTCATGAATAAATTACATTTTACAATAAATTAACACAGAAAACTAATCTTTTTATATTTTTGATTAAATAAATGCAGATGTAGTGAGCATAAAAGACTTGTTAATAAACTCTTCCCAACTCAAACTATTCTGTATATGACATACCTGCAAATTAAAATAGCTGAACATGTCTATTTCTGATAAATGTGATCACTGGGTGGGAGTGTTTGGATGTTCTGGCACTTTTTCTGAGTAGTTTCCAAAATTTGCTTTAAACATCTTAAAATTGGTGCCTCTAATGTCTTGAAACCAAAGATTTACTTATGTCTGGAAAGCACCATCTTCATTTGCACTTCGCAGGAAACTCCACTTCCCAGAAGCCACTCGCGTCCGGGTCTCCAAGGCGACCAGTCGACTGTCCACGCGTGGCTCAAACCTCCCTTAAACGATTAAAATGTTTGATTTGCTCTCAGTTTAATAGGTTTGTTGGTTGTCATAGCGGCCGTCTATTTTATTCACGGGTCATCAAGAATACCTATTTATCGGCATAATCACGTCACTTTGTATTTTATTGTTATTTAGCCATAGTAATTATGATTTTTTTTCTCCCTTGTAATTGGATTTTATGCACGCATGAATCATATTCTGCTGTATGAAGAGAATATTTAACAGACCGCACTGCCCCCTAATGACTAAAACATGCCATGATAAATAATGAACACTAGAAGCGATGTATTATTTATTATTCATGATATGAGACGAAAAGAGAAAAAAGTGACAATATTTTAAACATTTAAATTTAAAACAGATTTTTCTAAAAAAAAATTAAAAAAAACTTTTTTATGCTCATATATTTAAATCAAAATACGTTCCTCATCACAACATTAAACAAAATATTACAAAAACTCAGCATGCTTTTTATTAATACATCAATAATTATTCATGAAATTAATTTATTTAGCAGTTGAATTTAGCATTTGCACACTTTAATGAAGTGTCTGCTAAATGATTTTCAGCACTTTTTCTTGAAGGCTAAGTTTATTGAAGTTCATAATGAAATCATGAATAGTTTAAACACTATATTTCCATAAATTTCTATATTTGGACACATTAACAAATATAATTTTCATAGTTATTGTCAAAAAAAGAGGTGTGTTTAATGCAGCTTGTGTCTATAGTGAGGCATGTTGTCACAGTCAAAACTGATAAAAAAAAAATTAATACAAATGTATTTCTTATGTTATAATATATGCACATACTAATTAAAGTAAGGTATTCTATGTCATATCTATATTTTATTTTAGTTTTTTTCAACCATTGTACAAAAAAGGTTTTATTGTAATTAATGAATTAAAACTCTAATCATACAAAACATATGTGACAATTTCTGCTATTTGAAGGAGTTTTATTTTTATGTTAATGGACACAAAATAAATGCTATATGTTTACATAAATATATTTTATACCAACCACTTTATTGTGGCCATATACTGTGTATATATATATATATATATACACACACACACACACACACACACACACATATGTTGGTTTTTGTGATTTATGAGGACTCTCCATAGGCGTAATGGTTT
>JAUMHP010000082.1:15574366-15592882 GCA_032361065.1 Enteromius trimaculatus | reverse complement strand
ATATTGTAATACCTGTGTCATACCCATGTCATTATACAAATTTGTGTCCTCATAAACCACATAAACCCGTCCACACATAAGAAGTGGCCAAATACACATTTAAAATAAGTTTATTCGCAAAAACAGATAACTCAACTGCAGTTTGATTGAAATGAATTGGAATGCACAACATGATTTCTGAAAACTGTTAAATATTAAGTTATCTGCAAATTAACTTGTCATATATGATCTACAGGCATAGCCAAAATTGTTGGCACTTTTGACATTTTTCCAGAAAATCAAGAATTTCTCACAGAAAAGCATTGCATTTACACTCTGTACATGTCTATTCCCATTGTGTGTATTGGAACCAAATACAAAAAAAGGGAGTTAAAAAAGATGCCTGGAAGTGCACCTTTTTCCCAACAGCAATTTTAAGATCTCTCCACAGGTGTTCAGTGGGGTTTAGATCTGGACTCATCAGGGCTTTGCTGCCATCCATTTCTGGGTGCTTTTTGAAGTATGTTTTGGGGTCATTGTCCTGCTGGAAGACCCAAGTTCTTGGACGCAAACCCAGCTTTCTGACACTGGGCCCTACACTGCGACCCAACATCCTTTGGTAATCCTCAGATTTCATGATGCCTTGCACACAGTCAAGGCACCCAGTACCAGAGGCAGCAAAACATCTTTGAACCTCCACCATATTTGACGGTAGGTACTGCGTTCTTGTCTTTGTAGGCCTCATTCCATTTTCGGTAAACAGTAGAGTGATGTGCTTTACTAAAAAGCTCTATCTTTGTCTCATCTGTCCACAAGACGTTTTCCCAGAAGGATTTTGGCTTACTCAGAACATTTTTGCAGACTGTAGTCTTGCTTTTGTATGTCTCTGTGTCAGCAGTGGGCTCTTCCTGCCATAGCGTTTCATTTCATTTAAATGTCTACGAATGTATAGGTCGGGCTGACACTGATGCTCCCATAGCCTGCAGGACAGCTTGAATTTCTTTGGAACTTGTTTGGGGCTGCTTATCCACCATCCGGACTACCCTGCATTGCTACCTTTCCTCAATTTTTCTCTTTGGTCCACACCCAGGGAGATTAGCTACAGCGCCATGGGTTGCAAACTTCTTGATAATGTTGGGCACTGTGAACAAAGACAGATCTAGATCTCTGGAGATGGACTTCAGATTGTTGATATTTTTCTTCTCCTCTTTCTGTTGTCCATGCGTATAGTGTGGCACACACAGACACAATGCAAAGACTAAGTGAACGTCTCTCCTTTTTATCAGCTTTCAGGTGTGATTTTTATATTATCAAACCTGTTACCTGCCCCAGCTGAGTTTAAAAGAGCATGAAATGCTTGAAACAATCTTATTTATCCACAATTTTAAAAGGGTGCCAATAAATTTGACCAGCCCATTTTTGGAGTTTTGTGTAACATTTGACAAATTAGCTTTTTTCCCCTCCCTTTTTTGTTTTGATCCAATACACAATGGGAATAGATATGTGTATAGCAAAACATGTGTTAATGCAATACTTTTGTGTGAGAAATACTTGTTCTGGAAAAATTCCAGGGGTGCCAACACTTTTGGCCATGACTGTATCTATCTATCTATCTATCTAGTAACTTAATTACATTTTTGCTGTATGGGTAATTATGTAAGTTTGTTTTTATTATTATTTAGTTAGAAGAACAGAATTAATTTACAACTCGAGGTGTTTGAAAGCACCACACGAGCCACTGCCGTAGAGAAAACAAACATTTGTGCAACTCAAAACCCTAAATACACCCCTTGTGACAACTAGCCCCGGCCTCCTCTTTAATTTAGACAAATATCGTACTGCTCTGGTGTTAACTGTTTTACTACAGCAAAATTGCTAGTTTCCGCTCCCGCAGAGATAATTAAAGGTTAACCCACACATGCGGGACTCGTAAGTGTGCTTAACAGACAGCAGGCGGCGCCATCGACTCACTTATCTCTTCTTCACTGGCCTCACTGTGTCTCTCACACGCTCATGCTAGTTTCTACAGAAGCAGCACAGACACGTCCTGGTCCTGAAAGCTTCATAGGCATGTGTGAATGTGTGCTTCTGCCTCTTTTATTTCTTGACCTCTCACACAGTGTGACACACTCATCAGAGTAAAACGGTGCCGTAAATACCACAGGAATGTTGAGCGGCTTACACAGGCCTGAGAAACTCCCACAAACACACAGGCTTGGACACCATTCATTGAGAAATTACTTTATTTCACGGCACATTATGGAAAATACTTGTATTCTGCGGCAGCCGCATGCGTGATCCTAAATCTCAGAGTCTGTGATCTGCTCTGGCGCTACCAGTCACCCTAAAACCAACGGCACAAATCTGTTACCTATAAAGCGTCTTCTACTAGCTATTTATTGTGTTACAGCATGAAAACATGAGGATTTCACTGGGAGTTTTCCCACACATAGACATCAGCGCTACCGTGTAAGAAAAACACCACCAAATTAAGTCAAAAACAAAGTAATTGAATATGAATAAGTCAATTCCACAGATGCTTATTGGGCTGAGTTTAGTCTGGGCCTCTCCAGGACGTTAACCTCCTGGTCTGAAGCCACTTCAGTGTGGTTTTGGCTGTATGTTTTGGTTTACTGTTGTGTTGAAAGGCGAATCATCCTCCAGCTCCCAGCGCTCAGCACGGTTTCCTCCAGCCTTTTTTTTTTCCAGTTCCAATCATTTTTTCTTCTTTCTTTAAGAGTTTTCCAGTCTGTGCCTCAGAGAAATATCAACAGTAGTGTGATGCTTCACAGGAGGAATGGTGTGGTGTGAGTAATGCGCTGTGATGTGAGGTTTGTAGGCTTATTAGATTATTTAATCCTTTTCTAAATTGTTGAGTCTCTCACATTCAGGAAAAAATTGATACCTTTTAAAGCAATGCAAAACAAAAAAAAAATCATTTCATGTGAATTTTTTTAAACACAAAAGGAAGATTTCTGAATTGCTATTTTGTGTGTGTGTGTGTGTTTGAAGATAGATAGATAGATAGAAATTAATGTTTCAAATAATAAATGGAAATATGTCAAAATAAGGGTGAAATATTCATCCATCAATGAAACAATGCACTTATTCTGACCGGTACTTATATAATATCTATATATCTATCTATATATAAGTGTCTATGCTACATTTTACAATATTAAATTATTAAAAATCTATAGTGGTACATTTAAATTTGGTGCATCACAATAATTATTACAATGATTTTCTAATCTGGTGTTTCATATCCTGGTGCCACATATTTGAATATATAGAAATAAAAATGATGCAAATGATTGGATCTGTTCCCTTTTCAAAGCTTTTAAATGACTTCAAGAAGAAGCCATATTCTTTTATGAAGTTTTATGACGCTTTCTGTCATTTTTAAAGCATTGGCTTTTGTTGGATGCCGCGTGAAAAATCTGCTTATCATCATCATCTTTCGCCTTGTCAAGAGACCGAAGTTTCATTCATTTATTGAGTTTAAAGTATGTAAGCTGTTCCCTCGTGCACAGTCATGTCTGTGATTAAAGAGCAAGCATCTAGGTGTCCTTCACAACGTTTCCTCCCGCTCAGACACTCAGATCTGGAGCGTGGCCATGCAGTTCTGGGCAGAACATGTACTCATCTTTTTAATGATGTTCTGGTGTGCTTTGAGGTGCACTTACTGCTTTGGAAAATTCCCGGACTGGTATTTTTCAAGAACACTGTTTTGGATGAGTATAAGATGTTCTCGTGATGAGCGCTTCACCGGAGATGCTCTGCATCGTGTTAAATGGCTCAAATGCACGAGATGGAGCAAATAGTGGTTTACATAGAGATTCAGGAATATGAAAACAAAACGATTGATTCATTTGATGTTTTAAAGAACTTGCATGGTGAAGATAACTAATCCCCAGCAATGCTGTTCATAAAAGCCAGTGATGAAGTATTTTGGTCACGTGGTGTTGGGAGATGTTCAACGCCGGATGAATGCATTTCATCAAGCGTTTAGCATCAGTTCTGGAATTCCGTGAGGCATCCCGGTTTGCCACTCAGGCGTTGCAGGATGATTAGAATAATTGATCTGTTTAGGACACACACAGACACACACCCACTCGCATCTGCCTTGAGTTTGTCTCGTGTTTTATTACGCGCACCATCTGGATTCTCCATCACACACCGAGTGTTTCCGATGATTTACGGGAATCAAAGACTCTTGAATGTCTCCATGAGATAGTATCGGGCAAAAAGTAAACAGCAGTGTCAAGCATCGGAACATCGGCAGAGGCTGAAGACGCCCGAGGGTGTGAATGACGTCCTCACCTACCCCTTCCTCTCAAGAAGTCAACACAAAAGCTTGAGCGGTCATAGTTAAGTTTCTCAAGGTTCAAATGTTTTAGTATTAATAAAAGTTAGTCAGAGCGAACCTATTGAAAAATAGACTTGAGGAGGTAAACATAGCAACAGTATGTCTATAGCACCACTGTGATCAGTTTCAATTTAAAACTCTTATGTTTCGAAGCTCTTAAAGGGCTCGTTTGCCCAAGTGAACCCCAGCTTTGGAACACAAATGAAAATATTTTTGATGAAATCTGTGGGCTTTCTGGCTCTACATTGACAGCAATGTACTGAACTGTTCCCAGGACCAAAAAACATTTATAATGACATGTGTAAAATTAGTCCATGTGACGTCAGTGGTTCGACCGCAAATGTATGAAACTACAAGAATACATTTTGGCGCAAAGAAAAAAAAAATTAACAACTTTATTTCATATTTCTTCCCCTCAAAACACGTTATGCCAACACATGTGTGTGATGCTGCTGAGCACGCATTCAATGGGGCTTGTTTATATAAAGAGCAAAGCAATGCCCGAGCGTCATGGTACTCTCGTTAATTGTGATTTGGAGGAAGAATTGTTGAATAAAGTAGTTATTTTTGGTTTCATTGCGCACAAAAGGTGTTCTCTTAGCTTCGTAAATTAACTACTTATATCACATGGACTATTTTATCAGTGTCCTTACCACGTTTCTGGGCCTGGGAATATTTGAGTTGCATTGGTGTCTATGCAGAGTCAGAAAACTCTTTTCATTTGTGTTCCGAGGATGAAGGTAGGTCTTAGAGGTACGGAAAGGCATGAGGGGAAAGTAATTAAGGACAGAATTTACAGTTTTTTGGGTGAACTGTATCTTTAAGATAATTGAAGGTTATCTGGCTGTGAAATAAGGCAAGGCTTGACTGACATTAATGAGGTTGCGTCCTAAAAACTATATTTGTATTAGCAGCATAATATTTAACAGACGTTTAATACTGCCTAAATTCCACGCCAAAAAGACCCCCGACCACACACAGCGGCTCCAAACCAAGTAAGTTGCCTACCTAGACAGCATAGTTGAGTGTAGCGTTCAACAGGCGCCTGTGATGAACAAAAATTAGGCTACTGTTGATACTGATTTCATCGTCAGTGCCCGTGCTTAACCTATTTTCTAAGTCGTTTATTGCTAAATAATTATGAATGTGAAACCAAAACTGTGATGCTCATAAGTGCTCTTTGGGACTATGCCAGATGCTAGACTCCGGACCACCCATTGGGTGCGTCTGTAAACCAAGTGAGTTGCTGCTAAGACAGCATTTTATGATATCACTGGCGCGCGCAACCGACTTGATGCCAAACAATGCCGCGCGCTTATATGAAGCACAGAAATGTTGCACGCGACTACTGTACACCAAAACGCCACGCGCTTATGATGCACCAAAAATGCTGTCTAGGTAGGCGGCTTACTAGGTTTTGAAACGTGAAATGTGTGTGTGTGTGAGGGGGCACAGTCGGGTTTCTCACCTTGGCTCGCTCTCCGTCACCCCTCCTCTCTCTCTCTTTCTCTCTCTCTCTCACTCTCTCAGTGCGCGCGCGTGTGTGTGTCAGTGTGTGTCTGTCTCATGAACGGAACTGACCGCTGCTGTGTCTGTGAGTTTCATTCACCAGCAGACAACTGGACTAAATCACAATCGATCTGGATTTATTTTCCTCACATCAGGGCTTGAATGAGGTTTAGCGGTTCAGACGGGATTCAGGTGAGTTCTCAGACACTTCAAGTGTTGTAATATCTGCATCTTGCATTTTCCAGTCATAAACGGAGATGTGCATGGTATCGTATACAACTCAGTATAGTCATGCATGTGATTTGTTTTAGAGTTTAACGCAGGTAAACGAGAGCTTTGCGAAACATTTCACACTGGGTGCATGAATTCATTTATGAAAATGCACTCAGTATATTTACAGAGTAACCCCAGTTTTCCTTGCATTTTTAAAGCTGGAAAACTGATTTAAATGCAGTTATTATGCAAAATGATTGTTATTAATTAGCCACCAAGTTAATAAGTTAAAGCAGTGATGTTTAATTCAGTATGTAGGTAATTTAGTGTGCTTTATATTAATACTTAGCCTATGAATAATTAGATTATATTAATAAGATAATAATGAGGGCCCTGTGCACTGCTCTCTCTCTGACAGGTGGGCAATTACAGTCTAAATTCTCTCTCTTTTTTTAATGGTGATTTAACAGAGCGCACCAAACTCTGTTTCTTTCCCGGTCTGTGAGAGATGCCAAGGAAAGCAACTCTTCATGAGTCTTCTTAGGTATGCGTGACACCATTGAGATTTCTGCTTCCCCTGATGGATGTGGCACACACACGTTTGTGTGTGTGTTTGTGTGGATTCCTGTGATTTTATTGCAGTGAAGCCCCTCTCTGGTTTCCCCGGGGTCACAGATGAACTGTAGAGTTAAACTTTGGGAAAAACATTTACGCCAGCTCAGTTTACTGATCCTGCCCACTGCTGGCCCTCGAGAAAAAAAGGGGGAAGAAAAAAATCAGACGTTTCAGAGCTGTCAAAACGAAAAGCACTGTGTTTGACAGTAAAGTCAGAGGTGTAGCAGATCTGATAACTAAACCTTATGTCAGTTTGATCCTTGACCTACTTACAACATCCCAGCACTAGAAGGAATAGTTGTCAAAAATAAAAAGAAAGAAAGAAATTGTCACAATTTACTCACCCTCATGTCGTTTCAAACGGAGACTGAGATTTATTCCGTAAAACACAAAAAGAGATGTTTAGCACAATGTTTACGCTGCTCTTTTCCATTCGGTGAAAGCAGACGGCCTTTCAGTCTGCAAAAAAAAACCCGAAAAAAGCACAATAGAAATCCCGTATAACATCTCCATGCATTATATTCCAGGTCTTCTGAAGTTATCTGAAGCTTTATGCGAAGAACAGACTAAAATTGAAGTCATTCAGTTTTCGCTGAAAAGCTTCCCAACCTCTTTTTTTTTTTTTTTTTAGCGTTGATGGTTCCATGAAGAATCTTTAACATCCATGAAACCTTTTCATTACACAAAGGGTTCATTATAGTTGAAAAGTGTTCTTTATATTATTAAAATGATCTTCACGCTTAAAAGAGTTCTTTAAAGAGTGTTTCCCTGAAAGGAACCCGAAAACAGCCTTTTGCAACCTATACTTTTAAGAATGCATTTCATTGCATGTTTAAATATTTAAAGCAATGTGCATGGATAATAATGAGGGCTTTTGATGACAGAAAAAATAGTATGTTTTATCCAAAGATGGAATTCTTTCAGGTGTTCCTCAAACAAAGCTGCCATTTGCTTTCAGAAGCCTTGGAATAGTCATGGTCTGCTTTAGGATACTTTTATGGTGCTTCTTTGTCCGTTTTTGAGTCACCATATGCGTTCATTCACAGAGCAGCTCGGACATTCTCAACCTGTTTTGTGTTGTATTTTTATATATATTTTGTAAATATTTAAGTGAACTCTTTTTTTAATTAGCATACTTCATGCACTTTTGTGATGATGCACTGTATGTTTTGCATCACGTTTTAGCACATTTAATGTTCATTTCCTTCAGCAATTTAAGACGTAATTGGGCCGTATTTTCAGCGGCGGGCAACATGAGAGCAGGGTTTTTCAACTTCAGTGAAAGGTTTGGATCTGACACAGTGTTGGCTCGGTCCACCTTAGCAGCTAAAGTCAACATGGCCTATATTTCACTCTCCTCCTCTTCCAGCACAGGAAGCTTCATCTGTCTGTGTGTGTGTGTGTGTGCACATGACACCCTTTTCTCTTTTGTCGCCAAGAAAAAAGTCCCTACACTAACGGTAACTCTTTTACGGGACTTACCTCAAATAGGGCCATGTCAGGAATCAATTTTAGCTTGTGCACTATTAAAGCAACTTTCAGATTTCAAAACAGTCCTTATAGTGTTGCAAACTTCTAATTTTAGACAGATATATATATATATACACACACACACACACAAATGAATGATATGACCCCTTTAAGAGTCGTGCCTTGCTCCTCGAGTGTGTGTGTGTTTTGTCTGTCTGTTTATGCATGTGATTTTAAGCATGTCAAGAGGTCAGGGGTCATAAAATAGCAGGTGACAGCCGTAAAAGTGTAATTGTGGGAGTGTGTGCGCTTGAAGTTATTCTGTGCCTCGCTGTAACTTTTGGGGTGTGCCTAAACACACACACACACACAGAGTGTGTCCAGTCAGAGAGCTGTGTTAAATGATTCAATCTGTTGTAGCCTTGGCACCTTATGACTTTGTACATGCGTGCATGTGTGTGTGTGTGTGTGAGCAAGTGTGGTGCACCAAATGTGTTTGTCAGTATTTGAACACTTCATAAAATTATTTGTGGTTTCCCTCCTGAGTTCAAAGCTGGTGATGCCTAGCGGTGAAATTTTTGTTGTCAAATGGAAAAAGATGTGTGAGATTGTGAAAGCCTGTGTGTTATTTTACACAAAAGCCATGCATTAAAACCACACACGTTTGCATCTAAACAATGACTTCTGCTGTATATATATAAAACCAATTATAATTAATACAAACCTACCATAGCTATTACTTAGCATTTTTAGAATGTTTTTATTTATGCAACATTTTTTTTTTGGTGTCTTTGAGGAGGAAGGTTTTGCCAGAATTATTTTAGAGAACGTCTGGCAGCTTTTCTGTCCCCGAAGTAAAATCACAGAAGTGTGATGCAACACATGATGTATTGCTGCACAGGTTCTCAAATTATTTTCAAATCAGCAATCAATGCTTGACCCGGTCATCGTGTGTATTTTTCTGCGAGTGTGTGTGTGTGGTTAAGGATCAGGTTTTGCTGTTTTAGCGAGGGCTGGGTTTGGTCCGTGTGAGGGAAGGGTCTGCTCGCAGCGGCTGCATTCTTTTACCAGGCGCTTTTCTTTCCACTCGCACATTTGTAGTCATGCATTTAACTTGTCGGCTCGCTGTATGTGATTTTTTTTTAATCAGCTTGAACCATCGAAAACCTTCCCAGGCTTGAACGCTTCCTCAAATCATGTGTGTTGTTGACTGCTTGCTTTAAGTGTCACATGCATCATTTTCACCTGCTGGAGCAAAAAACAAGTGAAAAACCCCAGACTGGGCCTGAGACGCTGTAAAACTGAAATCACGATCAGACATCTGTGGTTATCAACACTTCTGCGTGTGGTACGTTAGGTCATATCAGCACTGATAATAGGTTTTCTGTGGATTAAGTGTTGCTGACAGCGAGCACGCTTCTTTCTCTGCAATCTTGAAGTTCTTAAAGGAAAATAGGTATTGAAAAGATGAGTGATATACGTGATTATTCACTGGATTAGTTTGTCCAGACCAATTCCTCTCTCTCTTTCTCATTAAAATCAACATGAAATGCATTTAACCCATTTAACCAACTTTATTATTATATTATATTTAATAAGAAAATTGCATCCATCTGGAATTGACTGGAATCAGACCTGAACAGTTATATTTTAGTCTTACTTAGTTTTTTATTCATTTTTATATTTTAGTTTTCTTTTTTTAATTGTAGTATTTTTGTGCCTTTTTATGATTTTTTTTGTGCTTTTTGCTATAATTTATTCTATATTTCAGTTTTTCAAAAAATATTTTCTTAGTATAAATGTAAAAAAAAAAACTTTAATCAAGATACATTTACATGACAATTAAAATGACTAAGATTTTTTTATTAATTAGGTTTAGTTTAATTTAATTAATTAATTTTAATTAATTTTAAATAATCTTAATTCGATTTGCAGATATTTTTTGCTTGTTTTAATAAAAAACTAACATCATTTTGATCATTTTTGCAGAAAATAAGACATAATATCTTAAATCATTTTACTTTCACCTTTATTCGGGAATTCTTAGCATTTTGTTTTGTTTTCTAGTATAAATATAATTTTCAGTCATTTTCCTGCTTCTACTTAAACGTATTTAATTTAGCTGACAAGGCAACATGTTTCATTTTCAAGTTTCCCGTCTAATATTATTTCTGTAAAAATTTTTTATAATAGTTTTAGTTAACAATAATAACCCTGGACTTGAATGTGAATTTGCTAAAAGAGTGTCTAATTGACAACTCGGCTATTAGTTAACCTTATCCACTAGTCTGTGAAGACTTGGCTATAGTATATCAAACAAAAAACAATAGAAACAGATGCTATTTTAATATTTGTAATTTTGCACTGCCATACAAGTATTTTAGCTTCGTAAGAAACAGCGCTTCGCCTTTAAATCTGAAGTGTATTGAGTTGCCATCTGAGCCTGTGCACTTGTGTTATGTCTCAGCTCTGATAAATTGTCATGAGTAACACACACACACACACACACACAGAAACTCGACTCTCCATATTTAGTCATTCTGTGAGAGACGTCCATTCTTCATCGTGATCCATCTCTCTTTCTTTCATTCTCTCATATATCTCATCTCTACTTTGACGTCCTTTATCCTCAGCCGCTATCTGTCTTTTTTTATTCTCCCCCCACATACCGTCCCTTTCCTCAGTTCTGTCCATATTTGTCCCTTTTTGTCTCACTAAACCTTTCACCTATTTCTGTCTCATGCCCCTGTGTGTGTGTGAATCAGAAGGATGTGTATTCGTTTTCTCAGAATCTGATGGATCCGTCACTAAATGATGTTGTGGCATGGACACACACACACACTGTGTAAACACCAAGAGACCACACAATCAGAATATGTGCGTATACATACAATGTTGTCCAAACGTCTCAGACCACATTGACATTTTTTTTTTTACATTTAATTCTGGAAAATAAATAAAGTTTTAAGACTTGTAAAATGTAGCATTTCTGCAGCGCAAACCATAAAGCGGCACCAGCAACCAAACGGTTCTGGGTTTGACTTCTAGAGCATGCATGAACTTATAAAGCACAATGTAATTTTAAATGTAATGCAAGTCAATGTGGATATGAGCATTTGCCAAATACATAGATTGCACATATATTATTATGTGATTATATATTTAATGTAGATTTTTTTTTTGTTTTTTTTAAGTAAATATTGTGAAAAATGCTTGATAACATGATCATCAGGCTTGGTTTTTTCCAATCTCTCTGTGTGTTTATGTTAGAGTGATCGAGCGAGGTAGAAAAAGAGAGAGCTGGGGGTGAGAGAGTTCGACTGACGGCGTGAGGGTCAAATAATGAGCTTAATTCTCTGTTTGGTGTTTGATGATGTGTGACTGAAGAGGTGTGTATGGAGAGAGAGACCGTGTGTCTTCATATAAAACATATGCTCTACATTCTTCATAATTTCGTAATATGCTTATCTCAACACATGATACAAAATCCATCTAAAAATGTAACATTATTGTGTACTGAATCATTTGAAAGATCCAACTCTCTGATTTACCCCAAACATCTCACATTATTGTTTCAGAACACTGGTATGGACTACTTTCATGAGTCTTTGGTTTGCTTTTGTGCCCTTTGACAGCTTCATTGTAATTGCACGGGAAGAGCATGATATAGTAACAGGTGTGACGTGAAGCCTTCATGCATCAAGCCGGTTTCGAATCTATTTGTCAGCACAATAATAACAATTAATTTATCGAGCATTTTGTAAAATTTCTACGTTGCGTATAGCACGCTCTTACAGTCTCTATTTGAGGGTCCATCTGTACCGTTGCAAAGGGGCCCGAGCAGAAAGAGCCGCATTGATATTCACATCACACACACGCACTGACAGGTCCTAAGAGAGGAGTTTTACTCTGGTTTCATGGTTCATTGCTCTTTGTAGTGCTGTAGAAGTGTGATTCGGCTCAGATGCACGCTAATGTCAAACTGTTTCTCATTAACTCTAAACAGCGTGCGGATCTCATCAGATTCCCTCCCGGCAGATCATATGCGCGTCGACCTGCGGCTCGAAGCATCAGGAGAGTTTGAGAGGATCGAGTTTTATTCGCTCGCTGTCCGTCTGGAACATGGCACATAGGATGCGGAACGGACTGTGACTGCTGATTCCTCCAGCAGTAGAGGTAGTGCGCTGTGTTTTGTTTTAAAACGAGATAAATATCCATGTTTTTCTGCTTTACCAATCTAGAGAAGCATCTGTGCACAGCAACATTATATTAAATGTTCTCATTCAGATCCCCTGGCCTCCAATGGCCCGAACTCCCCAAGAAAACATGAGGAGTCTCAGCATGTGTTTACCAAGACAAAATTATCCCAGCTGCAGTGTATTTCTGCATGCATGGCTTTCCTAAAATGTCTATAAATGAGCGTTTCTAAACACACTTGCACAATCGTTACTATTATTGACGCTGATTCCCTTAAGTTTTTGCTCTACAAATGAATAATTTCATAAAACACTGCAAAGATGTGTGGCTACGCTCCACTTGAACTGCAGGCCTAGAAAACATCTCAAAATGCATGCTGAAGCCAGATCTAGGGACTAGAGGGAGAACACTTTTGATTTGGTTTGTGAGCAATCACTTAGCAACCCTAGCAACTGCATAGCGACACTAAAATCTAATTAGAACACCTTTGCAACTGCATAGCAATGTCCTGGCATTCACACACACATCAGAGTAACATCACGACAGTGAATTTTACAAATGATTGCAAAACGTTCAGCTGCAAATTATTGAAACATCTCAAATATAAAGAAAAGACACATATTTAATAGTAATTCAATAACTCAACTACAAACCAACATTTGCTCCTAAACTATCCAGCCTCTATTGAGTGACAGAGAATTTAGGTTGAATACTATATGTAACTGTCTGCCTGTTTGTTTGGTTAAATTAATTTGTATTAATTTTATAGTTGATTTTATGTTGTATAATGCATTTATTTATTGATTTTAGTTTTTTTTATAAATATATAAAGTATATATATATGTGTATATATATATACTTATATATTATATACTTAATGTATGATGAAATGTATTTATTTTCATCATCTTAATAAAATATATATTTTTTAATGCATTTATTTTTTTTATGCATTTATTTTTACATTTATTTATTTATTTTTTTAATTCTGCATTTATTTGTCATTTTTCTTTTTTAATTTGTTCTTTTTTTTTTTTGAAAGCATAAGCTCCACTCAACTTTTTTTTAAGCCCTGCTTTTGTACCACTTGACTTGTGTTATGGTATTGTAATAACATCATTTTTTAAACATGGCTTCTTTGAAGTACTATATAAATCTTATGATGCATGAATATTGCTAACATTTTCTGCCTTACTATCCCCAGACACGCTGCCGAGAGTTTCTGGAAAAGTCGTCTATCCACTGGACGTTTCTGGCCGGGTCTCCTTTCCAAGATATCACACGTACTCCAGTCTGAAGAGACGCTGCAGCCATATTTGTTTATTTGACTTCCCCCTCTCTCTACCCATCCATCTGGATAAGTTCCTTCCCTTCCCCATCCCACATTCATCATTCCCTCCCGTGACATCATGCAGAGTTTTCGGAACTTGCTTCCTCTGCTTACTCTGTTTCATATGATTCCCTGGGCCTCCAGTCACAGTCCGAACCCATTCGCCGGGCCTCAAGTGACACCGACGGACCCCTGCTACGACGAGACAGGCGCTGCCCGCCGATGTATCCCAGAGTTCATCAATGCAGCTTTCGGTCAGGAGGTCAGCGTATCGAGCGTATGTGGCTGGCCAGCGTCTCGCTCCTGCAGTTTAGTAGAACGTGACGAGCGTCCGGCTGTGCGCACGTGCCAGGTCTGCGATGCATCTGACCCTCGCCACGCTCATCCTGCATCCTACCTCACCGACCTAAACTCCGCCCACAACCTCACCTGCTGGCAGACGGAGAACCTGCAGGGCTCGCCGCTCAATGTGACGCTCACGCTTTCACTCGGGAAGAAGTTCGAGATCACGTACGTCAGCCTGCAGTTCTGTTCCCCGCGGCCAGAATCGCTGGCCATCTATAAGAGCATGGATTATGGCCGTACTTGGACACCTTACCAGTTCTATTCGTCGCAGTGCCGTCGCATGTACAACCGACCCAACAAAGCGTCCATCACTAAGCAGAACGAGCAGGAAGCTTTATGCACGGATGGACACACCGATCTCTACCCGCTTTCTGGTGGCCTTATCGCGTTCAGCACATTAGACGGACGCCCTTCGGGCAAGGACTTTGACTCCAGCCCTGTTCTGCAGGACTGGGTGACAGTCACTGACATTCGAGTGGTCTTCAGTCGCCCGCAGCACCCTAGAGCGCTGCCCATGTCGGGACGTGAGAGCGAAGACCCGCTCGGGCAGCCTGGAACGCTGCCGACTTATTACTACGCGGTTGGCGACTTCCAAGTGGGCGGGAGGTGCAAATGTAATGGCCACGCCTCCAGGTGTGTGCGAGAGAAGGACGGGAAACTGGTGTGTGAATGCAAACACAACACAGAGGGTCCGGAGTGTGACCGGTGCAAACCATTTCACTACGACCGGCCCTGGCAGCGTGCGACAGCGAAAGAAGCCAACGAGTGCTTGCGTAAGTTGCTTCGCGATTCTCTCCGATATATCTCTGTTTTTAACTGCAGATGGCTTGCTTCCAGTTCCTTAAAGTGCCCCTTTTAATCCATTTTCAGTATTGCTTTTCATGCAGTGTGTAATGTAGCTGTATGTGAATGCAAACGATCTGCAAAATCTGAAAAGTGCACGTTATTGTCTCCCAAAATAATGAAGGCTCTATACAGCCTAAACGAGTTGAATCCCACGGTAATTCAAATCCTACTCTGTGATGGTTATACGTCACGCTGTAACACATTAGCATAATTCGCACCTGATGTACGTTGGTCAGCCGCGAACAACTTGACCCTGAATTTTACTGATGACTGCTGTACGTGGTAGACCAACCACAACAGACTGGGGAAATTTGACCAATCTGAGCAGAGTAGGCTTTGAACAAATCGTTTGAGAATCAATTTTCCACAAGCTGATATGATTCTTTAGGGTCTTAATGAAAAGTCTGTAACAATTCTTTTCTGAAATTTCTCAATGGTAGTGTAAAAGCAACTTGTCAAAAACAGCCATTTTCAGAGCAAGCCATTTTGTAGCATTTTCATTTAAATGCATATGAGATGTGGTAGTTGTTCATTCTTCGTTAGCTGTTCCATAACATAGAACCAGATTTACTTACAGCTTGTGCCAGTTCAAAATGTATTGCATTAAAATACTACTGTCAAGGTTTGTCAAGTTAAAAATTAACCATAAAAAGGCATAGTTACTTTTTTGCGACTGATCTTATTGCATATGCATTTACAGTAGTTTCCTTTACAGGTGCAAAAATAATGGGAGGAGAGTGTTAAAATAAATCTCGCAATGATTTAGAATTAAGTGCTTTATCAAGATTTGCAGTAGTTCACTTGCTGGTATTATTTAATGACCAAAAAGCATGTATTTACTATTGTGCTGCTCTCTTTAAATCGCATTGGTCATTATGGAAACGCACCGGCTGTGTCTGTGTTTTTGAAACACTGTAGAACTTTTGAACCGCATCAATGTTTTTATGACATCACACTCTCATTTTGTCCTATTTAATAAATCCAGCCCCTAGTGAGCTGCCTTGCTGACCATAGACTACATAGGCATCCTAAAGGCCCGTTCACACCAAGATAACTACACTTATAAAGGTTTAATAATCATTCCTATTCTATGAGAATAACGAAGTTCACTCCACAGCTATAACAATAATGACACTGTGGAACGATCCAGAAAGACTTCTCAAGTTGATGAATGATTAAACATTGGCAGCTAATCAAAATCCACCCAAATCAAGAGCTTGAGCATTTAAAGTGATGGATAACATTTATAATAAACAGAACGTTATTGATCATTGACACTTATATAATTTTGATTTCTTAATAATTACCTTTCTTAGTGTGAATAAGTCTTGTTTGCCAATAATTTATTCTTATTTGGCACTCAGCTTAACAAAATGAAAACTTTGTGAAACTATTTATGAAAATTCACAAAACATGCAAATCTTAAGTAAAATAGGCTAAATGTTGTATTATGTCTAATTATATTTTTATTTTATTAATTATATACATTTTAGTACTGAATGAAATGTTACGCTAAATATGACTAAATGTCGCTTGGCAAAACAAATTAAAAATCAAAAAAGACTGGAACTACTTTACGATATGTTTATATTTAGCATTTCGCTCGATCTGTCCGCCATATTTAAATGGACTTTTCCACTGGTGCTTGTTGCAGTGTATTCTGGAATTGGCTTTTATGTCAAAGATAAATAAATGATTGAAAGCAGCATATTTATGCTCTAACCTTTTGGAGTTGGAGTCTAGGTAGACAGCTCACTACAATTTAAAACAGAGCTGCAGTGTGGTGTTACGAAATGATTTCTTGGCAAAATCGTGAAGGTTAATTCTCATCACATCTCACATCTGAATTTGATTTATGAGCTTGACTTTGCCTGTATCGGTATTAATGCTGGATACATTCCATTGAATACATACAGACTGACACTCGAGTGCAGGCCTGAGATTTGTGTTTGTGTATGTCTGTCTTGCAGTATGTTAATCTTTACATAAACCTCTTCTCTTAGCTCGTGTCTGAGCCCAACGCTCCTGACGGCAGTGAGAGCACTAGGCCTATTTCACACGTGTGTGAAAGCAGCGTTTGTTTATTTTGGCGGCCATATTAACACTGAATTTACACCGGCTGCCGAAGAAGCGCAGTGCTGTGTAGTAGAACGTAAATGTATTTTTTTTTACAGCAAATAATAATTTTGCAATATAGTTTTTTGTAAAGCAACACAAACAGTGATTTTGACTTTGTAGCTACAGTTTATGTCAAATATTCTGTCATAACCTCAATTAAAAGGCTTAATATAGTCTAAATAGTAGGTTAGGCTTAAATTGATTTTATTTAATTTAAACGGTTTAGAAAAATAAACGGCTGAATATGCAACTATTCAGTAGTTTTATTTTTAAATTCACATTTTATTTTGTTTTGTTTGTTTTAACGGCTCATATAAATGTTTTTATTTCTTAAAGTTAGATTTCACAAAAGCATTCTTACAAAAGTAATCTATCTAACTACAGTTTTCGGGCACTGTTTTGTACTGTACCTTATTTTTTATTTTATTATATTTTATTGTAAGATGCATATACTTCATGGCTTTAGTTCTTATAGGAATGCCAGTGTCTGTATGTAGATATACAGTTATCCAAATGTTGAAGATCAGTAGCAGCTGCAGATATTAATCTTATCTTATCAGAAGGCAGTATAATTGCTGAACAAAAATTTAACCGAATGGTGTAAATGTAATAATCTTTGTGTTAAGAGAGATACAGTTTATTGTGTCCAAATGCTCCAGTTGGGCAGTACTGACACTTCATTAGTATCACTAATGTCTCCCATAAATCTCTCTGCCTCGGCTAATTCTTTCTGTCCACTCTGCTCTTCTCTCCACGTCTCTAAGAGTTTGCAGATCGTTTATTTTTCTTTCGTTTGATTGGCAGCGCTCTGTGTTTGTCTGCTCTCACCTCTGGCTGTGTGTCTCCTCATGCCATCTGCTGTGGTTTGGTGGCCCCGTCTCTGACTGACCCCCGCTACACTCCCTCGTTTCCTCGCCTCGACACACGCCAAGGACTCCCGTCGATTTTGTGCCCGACCTGGCAGTAGTTGAGTGTGATCTCGTTAAAATCATCCCACCATTCAGCTGAGAGAACAAGGACAAAGAGATTAGCAGAGTTATAACAGACTAATGAGTGGTCGACCACAAACAGAGCCTCTGATGTTCAAATGTCAAAATGTCAAAACCTGTGCTGTTGCTATGCAGTTGCTAGGGTGTTCTGGGTGGCTGTTAGTGTGTTGCTATGCAGTTGCTAAGATGGTCTATGTGACAGTTAGTGTGCTGCTATGTGGTTGCTGGGGTGTTCTGAGTGGCTGTTAGTTCATTGCCATGTGGTTGCTAAGATTTTCATCAATCAATCACTTTTGTTTCTATAGCGCTTTTAACAATACAGATTGTAGCAAAGCACTGAACATTATCACGTAAGAGAATAGAATGATGATAATGTATGATGACAAGATTAAACTATTTATTTATCAAATGCAGAGACGGTCTCTGCAATCAAAACCACAATATTCACTAGAAATCACGTGTCCCCAACTAAGCAAGCCAGAGGAGACAGCGGCAAGGAACCAAAACCCCATCCATGAGAGAATGGGGAAAAAAAC
>JAUMHP010000082.1:15546004-15569605 GCA_032361065.1 Enteromius trimaculatus | reverse complement strand
ATTATATATTTATATATTTACTTTTTCCACTTTTATGCTCCATTTCTGAAACACTGACCCTTTTGCTTTGACGCAGATGTGGTTTTAGTTAATTTCAACCAATATTAGAAATCCTATTTAGTCCAGCACTCTGAAATACATTATATTACAGCAGTAAAATGGGTCGCAAACCTTTTTCATGTTGACTTGAAAAATAAAGTTGCAGTACACATAAAGGCTTCATTTTTTTGGCTTAATAGAGTTCTTGAGTTGCTGCATGGTTCTTTGCAGACTAATCAACTTTTGATCAACTCATTGCTCCTGAGATCAGTGTTTTGCTTTCTAGTTTCCCCAAAAAACAGTTAACTAAAAATTGATAATAAAACACTGGAGATCTAAAGCTTCTCATGCAGTGTCAGACTGTGTCTCAATCATCTTTGTGAGAAAATACTATATGCACATATCCGTGATATCTAACTTCAATCGATAACATGTTCCCCCCTGTCTTTTTTATAGCATGCAATTGTAACCTTCATGCTCGACGCTGCCGCTTTAACATGGAGTTGTACAAGCTATCGGGCCGTAAGAGCGGAGGAGTGTGTATGAACTGCAGACACAACACTGCCGGACGTCACTGCCATTACTGCAAAGAGGGATTTTACAGAGACATGGGCAAACCCATCACACACCGAAGAGCCTGCAAAGGTACAACACTCCTCAGTCTTTTACTGTTCAGTCTATAGTCTATACAGACATTTATGGAAGCTGTTTCAGCCAATTGCAACTTTTTTCTTGCAATTCTGACTTTTTTCTCAGAACTAGGTGATCTAAACAATTCTTAGAAATGGTCACCATTGTGATACATAAACTTAAAATGTTTGTGTTGCTAGATCTAAACTCATAATTCTGAGTTTATATCTCACCATTCTGAGCGTTTTCTCAGAATTAAGAGGAAATTAAAGTTACAGCTGCAAGATATAAACTCAGAAAAAGTGAGAAAGTAGTCAGAATATAATTTTCTCACAATTCTGAGAAATAAAATAGCAATTGCGAGAAAAAAGTTTGCATTGCGAAATCTAAACTCGTAATTCTGAGCAAAAGTCAGGATGGCGAAATATAAACTCATATGTCTAATAAATAAATTTTAAATAGACATTAACAGAAATAAAGTCGCAATTGTGCCAAAACAGTTTGAATGCTAGATTTATGCTAACAATTCTAAAATATGATGCCACATTTCTGAGAAACATAGTTGCATTTGCGAGATCTTTATATCTTGCAATTGCAACTTTATATCTTGCAAACTTTTATTTCTCAGAATTGTTAATTTATCTCACAGTTCTGAATTTTATAACATGCAACAACGAGTTTATATCCTGCAATTCTGACTTCTCTAAATTGCGAGTTTATATAAAAAAGTCAGAATTGTGAACCGTGAATAAAGTCGTCTTTTTATTATCTTTTATTCAGTGGCGAAATTGTATTTATCTTCAAAAAGTGATTTTTGTTTTTATTCCCTCACCTCTAAAATCCAGTGAGTCAAAAAAGTCAGAATTGCTTCAAAGAGTTTCCAAGAATTCGACCTCAGCTGTCATTCAGTGCCCCTAGTGGCAGCATGCTGATTTACACAATTTATCACTCTTTCCAAACAGATTTTCCCTTCCGTTATAAAAACAGGAAGTGCCGTCCCAAACAGTTTAAGACCGCTTAAATAAACAGGACAGTGTTTTTTATTGGTTAACATGTGTAAAGGCCCCGCTGTCAAGTCATTTTTTTGCTGTTTACAGAACCAAGAGCTGCCACAGAGACAAGTATACAAATAATTCGAAAAACTTTGAAATTCAAGTGTGATTTCTGAGGACATCTGTCAACTAACAACGACATGTTATGTGTTGTGTTCCAAAAAATCACTTACAGCTGTTTAAAGTACTTCCACAAGCCTCTATAAATGATGGTATTGAGCAACATGGCGATTTTTGCATAATAAGTACTTTTATGTATTATTTTGGGGCAGATCTGTTCAGCTGGTGGGTTCATGAGTTTATGAAAGGTGCAATAATGAATTGAATCATAACAATTTTAAAATTAAAAAAAATATATTTATAATGTAGAATTATAGTATAATAATGCATAGTATAATGAAAACGATCAACATAAAACACTATCAGATATTTTATTTGTTTACATGCAAGCCATTTGACCAGTAAATATTTCAGAGATAAAAGGGTTTTTTTAATTTTGGACCTTGAAAACTGCAAGCAGGATGTGTTTAGACATGATTTTGTAGCATACTCTGTTACAAAAGAGTCGCTTGGCTTTATGTTCTGACCGTTACAAAGTCATTTCTATGGTTTACTGTTTACTGTTAAAGTATTTATGCTTTATGGAATGTGTTTTCCAGCTTGATAGCTTCCACATAGAAACAGTAGCACACACACACACACACATACATATATATATATATATAAATTAAAATCTAAAAATAGAATAGAGTTGAATAAAAGCAGCCCAGGCCCGGTGTGCGCTGGGAGCTGGCTGTACATGAAGCTCGTATATCTGCCGCCGTCTCTCCGGCCAAAGCAAACACACATCAGAGTTTGAGAAAAATTGAAGTGTTTGGATAAAGGATGTCTTGTAAGTCGAGAATTTCTGGAAGGAAAAGTCAGTCCATAAGGAGAGGGGTTTCTTTAAGTTAAATTGCAAGCGGCATAAAACGTCTGCTTCCTACAAAACTATTAATCAGTAATTCTGCTTTTGTGGCTGCTGGAAAAATATGACATTTCTGTGCCAAGAGTTGAAATTTATGCACCTGGATCAGTGATAAGGTTTAAATGTGCAATATTTAACAGTGATAAAAGTGTTTTTTTTTTTTTTTTAAATATCATTATTAGTGGTATAGAGCCTTATGGATTCAGGGATGTGGAAAACGAGGATGGAATAACCGGTCATAAAAATGGAATTTACAATATAGCACAGAATGTCATGGAATTTGGCAAAGTTTGGATCAATAAATCAGAAGCAGGGCTGTAAATTTAAACAAACTGAAATATGGACTCGTGTCTGTGAATATTATAGCTCAAAAGACTGCTATTTAAATATGAAAGCTATATTTCTGAGTTTGTGCAGCGTAGTTTGTCATATAGACACAGACTCAAAAGCCTTCATACTATGTTTTTTTCCAGTTTGACAAAAATAAAATAAAAACAATTTTTGATGAAAAAAAAAAAAAGTTGTGTTAAATATTTGTAGAAATATTTAGTTCTGTAAAAATAAAAGATTTTACATGGATGTTGCAAAAATGAAAGTTGAAAGTTGAAAGTTGAATTAAATTGATTAGACATTCTTTTTGATTGTTAAAAGTTAAAACGCATGTAAATTTAAAACACAAAAAATAATAAAAATAGATTTCTTAGCCCCCTTTTATTCCAGTGTTGCATTGTTACACTAAAATATAATTACTAACATTAAACCATAATCCAGAAGAAATAAAACATTTTTGTTCATCTTTTATTAAATTGTCAAATTCTAACTGTAAAATTTAATTACTAACATTAAAAGAGTTCAGAAAAATTCAAATGGAAAACAAGCAGATCACTTTAGTGTCACAAGCGTCTCGTTTGCTTAATAAATTAAAAGTCTAGTTGTTTCTGCTGCTCTCTGCTGGTTTGAAATGAACCCAATAGAATTTGGTGCTGGTAACGAGAAGCACAAGAGCGTTTGTGGCCTCTTAGACCTCTTTGGTATGACATTAGTATTAATACTGAATGAAGGTGTGTATGTGTGTCAATCAGGAACTCTTTTGTTGTGCTGTCAGAGTTAATTTGATAACGCCCATGTTGAGCGCTGAGACTCTTATCAGTGTTACTGTGATACAGCACCTGAGAATTCCTTAAATTCCACACACACAAATAAAGTCACAGCTTGATTTCTAGAGCGTCCAGCTTCACCTGCAGCTGCCACAGCTGTTCAGACCTTATCTTTCTTTGTGTGTGTGTGTTTTAAGAGTCTTCACATGGAGAGGAAACACACATTTTCGCATCAGTGCACTTACACATGTAGACACATGCTCAAACACTAGAATAGTCAACACTAATACACAAAAAACACATTACATTTTATTTTTTGCCCAAAATTAAATAGAAATTAAAATTAATGTTTTATCTTTATTTAATTATCTCTTTTTTGTTTTCAACATTTCTCTCTCTTTTTTTTTTAAATAACTAAAACTGAAATAAAAATGTAATTTTAAAACTACCACAACCTTCACTAAAATTAAAACAGCAAATTATAAAATAAAAACTAACAAAAGATGGTGCCTCACTGGTGTAAGTATGACATTATTCATAAAGTAGGACATTAAACACGCCTAAACCTTTTGGATTCACACTATGGAAGTGAGCTTGGATCTGCATCGAGTTCATTTGCACATGCAAACTGCAAGTTTTATTATTTATTTTATTAAGAATAACTTTTATTGAATTTTATTTAATAATAATAATTTTATTTGTCACTATATGATATCCATACTGTTTTGTTATGTCACAGTTTGAAAAACTTTGCTATTATCATAAAACATGGAAAATAGTCACATTAAACAATAATTATATATGCATCTTGTAGTATGTCTTGGTCTTAGCGTCCTAACATGATGATTTCTGAAGGAGCTGTTATTGTAGTTTCAGTATAATGTTGTGAGTGTTGGGGTATGTCACGCAGAACATGAAACCTGTTTTCCATGCTGTGACTCTTTGTTTGTTGTTGTGGGAGACTTCGGTTACTATGTGTAATTCCTGTAACACAGCCCCTAATTTAATATAATATTAAGCCATATGACTTTAAATGAGATATAGCAGTCTCTGTGTGCGTGTGTGTGTGTGGTTACGGGAAGTGTGTGTAACAGATTGAGTGTCATGGCAATGTTTATGGGTCCAGACGGGGACTAAGGCCATTATTTGGACTTCCCTTCTGCCCCTGTGTCAGAGCTGATCATCTCTCTCTCTCTCTCTCTCTCTCTCTCTCTCTCTCTCTCTCTCTCTCTCTCTCTCTCTCTCGCTCGCTCTCTCTCTTCTCTCCAGCATGTGACTGCCATCCGGTGGGAGCTGCAGGTAAAACGTGTAACCAGACAACGGGTCAGTGCCCGTGTAAAGACGGGGTGACTGGCATCACATGCAACCGCTGTGCTAAAGGCTATCAGCAGAGCCGATCGCCCGTGGCTCCGTGCATTAGTGAGTGACACACTTTGTTTATCTGTCTACATGAAGATGTGCTGTATTGTTTATAAAGAAAACAATGATTAATACTGACCTAAAATGACACCAAAACCTGACAGAAAGTTTTGCATTACAAAAAAAAATTATGCATTATTTTTATGAATCAGGAAGCCCAAAGTCACGATGTACAATTCTGTCACAGTGTTATAGTTTTTCTTTTATTTAGAATTGTATGTTTTTATGTTTAGTTGGCATTTTTTAGATTTAGTTTTCATTTTATTTTCATTTTAGTCAACTTAATTGAATTTTAATATATAGAATTTTTGTCATTTTTAGTTATTTTAGTTAAACTAAGTTTTAAATGAGAATTGCTTTGCGACTTCCTGAAATAAAAAAACCTTTTTATTTTTATTTCAGTTAATTTTTTTTTATTTATTTTTTATTATTATTAATTTGGCTGAAAATAGTTTTTATGGTTTTTGAGCTTTCACTTTCGAGACAAAACTACAAATGGCACTGAGACATGAAGCAAATGTGAATTCTTGGTAAATATGTTTACTTTATTTAATAATTTATTTGACCTTTTTTTTATAACAACTTTACCAATGTTATAATAAATAGAGAGAGAGAGAGAGAGAGAGAGAGAGAGAGAGAGAGATAGAGGCAGAGTCCTCAAACTATAGACAAGTATGCACTTCAATTTTGGGAATCCTTATCTTAAGTGAAATTCACAATCAGATATTTTCTGATTGGTTGAGCAGCTTCGTCTGGAAACTCACTGCATCATGTCTGGTTGGGACGCTGATATATGTGGAGAACCTTTAGTGAAAATTTGGTGTAAAATTTAGATTTTGCTATGTGAACATGTGGTTAGCTATCACACATAGTAAGTCAGCAGTTGTGTTTATCACTATCTGCCAATCAAACACTTTCTCCACACCTGCACTTTAGGATTTGGGTTCATGTATTTGGTGGACGCTTTATCAGTCTCATGACCTTTAGTGTCAGATCTACAGGAATGCACACTGACGTCATCCTATTTGTGTCTTTCAGAAATCCCTGTTATAAAGCCGACGGCTGTGATCAGCACTACAGAGGAGCCTGCAGGTTAGTGCACACACACATACACACATTCAGGACAGAGTTTAGAGACAGACTGACAGAGGAAGTAGCACTCACTTTTGTGTGGCGTTTCGCTCTGCATCACTGCTGGAAAGGGGCGGAGAACTCACAATCTGTCCTTGTCATGAGTGAAAGTGAATCTGAGGTGTGTGTGAAAGCAGAGAAGTGGAGGAATTGTGTGTGTTTTCAACAGCTCTTCTGGGTCAGTGAACACTTCACACAGTGCCACATGAGCGCCACACACACACTTAAGTCATGCCAACTATTGCAAGCACTCTAAAACACTCACAATACCCTGCTGAAAATACCAGGAAAGGCTTCCTAACTCACTTAACCAGCAAGTCGTCCTTGGTAAACCAACTTTGCTAATTACTAGTTGCTTGCGAGTTCACCAGCATTTTTTTTTAGATAGATGGATGGAGGAACAGATGGATGAACAGAGATGGGTGGATGGACGGATGAATAGATGCATGGATGAACAGATAGATGGATGGATAGATGAATGGGCAGATAAACAGATGGATTGATGGATGGATGAACAGAATGATGGATGTATAGATGGATGGATGGACGAGTGAACAGATAGATGGATGGATGAACAGATAGATGGATAGATAGATGGATGAATAAATGGACGGATTGATGGATGAACAGAATGATGGATGTATAGATGGATGGACAGATGAACAGAATGATGGATGTATAGATGGATGGATGAATGGATGGACAGATGAACAGATGGATGGATGAACAGAATGATGGATGTATAAATGGATGGATGAATAGACAGATGGATGGATGGGTGAACAGATGGATGGATGAACAGATAGATGGATGAATGGGTGAACAGATAGATGGCTGGACAGATGAACAGATGAATGGATGAACAGATAGATGGATGGACAGATGAACAGATGGATGGATGAACATATAGATGGATGGACAGATGAACAGATGGATGGATGGATAGATGTAGAGAACAGATGAATGAATGGACAGATGAACAGATGGATGAACAAATGGATGGATGGGTGAACAGATAGATGGATGGATGAATGGATGGATGGACAGGTAAACAGATGGTGGATGAATGAATGGATGGACAGATGAACAGATGGATAAACAGATAGATGGATGGATGGATGGATGGATGGATGGATGGATGGATGGACAGATGGATAAACAGATAGATGGATGAATGGATGAACAGATGGATGAACAGATAGATGGATGGGTGGACAGATAAACAGATGGATAGATGAACAGATGGATGAACAAATGGATGGATGGGCAGACGAACAGATAGATGGATGGACAGATGGACAGATGGATGGATGGATAGATGTAGGAACAGATGAATGAATGGACAGATGAACAGAAGGATGAACAAATGGGTGGATGGATGGATGGATAGATAGATAGATAGATAGATAGATAGATAGATAGATAGATAGATAGATAGATAGATAGATGAACAGATGGATGAACATATAGATGAACAGATAGATGGATAACTGTTCAAAGCTGAGTTTATGGTTTAGCTATTTTGACGTGTGTTAATATAAAACACTTCATTCACAATGCATTTTCATTCTAATAACATTTTAATGTATGGACTTCTGTGTTTTCAGATTGTGACTCGTACTGTAAACCACTGAAGGGAAATCTCAAGATAAACATGAAGAAATACTGCAAAAAGGACTATGGTACAGTTCCTTTATTTTCATTCGGTTCTTTCCTTTTAGTCCGTTTATATTCAAGAAGCATTAGTTGTGATGTAATGTCAAATCAAGCATTAATTGTATTTGGTGTAACATCATCTGTGTGTGTGTAGCTGTCCAGGTCAGTGTGTTGGACATGGAGACGGTGGGGGACTATGCCAAATTTGCCGTCAGCCTGGTGTCTGTGTACAAGAGCCGCGGAGAGCCGCTGAAGAGAGGCGATCACGTGCTGTGGGTCCATATGAAGGATCTGGCCTGCAAATGTCCGCGGATACACATGGGCAAGCGCTTCCTCATCCTGGGCACGAGTGAGGGTCCCGCGAGCCCCGAGCGCCCGGGACTGATGGCCGACAAAAACAGCCTGGTCATTCAGTGGAGGGACATTTGGACTCGACGACTGCGCAAATTCCAGCGCAAAGAGAAGAAAGGCAAGTGCGGCAAAGCATGATGGGATGGCAGGGAACTCTTTATTATTGACCACTGTCCAGCGTGCGCGGGACGTATCGTCGTTTCCAGTGCGTTATTTGATGTCGTCCTGTTGGTCAGCCTTCTAAAGGGACCGTTAAAAAGACTGTTTCTAATCACACGCCACTAAATCTCACACACACACACACACACACAGCAGTTTGACTGAGCTGCACACGGACTGATTCTATTTCCTGCCCAAGCCACAATTTAATCAATCAAATATGAAATACATCCTCAAATTACAAAATCAGGGGAACGATTCTGTCCGCATCTGGTTCGGTTCTTCTCGTCTTTGTGGCCTTCATCAGATGGTCACACCACATGCTGCTCACTTCAGTTCTGAAAACCTCGAAATCTTCATCATCGTCGGCCTGGATCATTTCACTTTTGAAGAGCTTATTAAGCACGCTAGTATTTGTGGGTTGTGTGTCGTACGTGTGGATGTGTGTGCTTGATGGTGAAGGATCTTACGCAGAATAGAGCAGATAGAAACGTACTCGGCGCAAGTATGCAAATGCACAAATGCTTGGCAAAACATGGTTTCGTGCATTTTTAACATGCTTTTTTCAGTTACTGTGGCAGGAACAAACGTCTGTCATTAAAGGGACAGTTCACCCAAAAATTCAACCAAAATGAATATTTTGTCATCATTTTACTCGCTCTCATGTTGTTCCAAACCCATAGTGTGTTATTCTATTCTGTGGAACGCTAGAGGAAATTTCCCTCTTTTCCATATAAAAACAGGCCGTTAAGCTCCACACGATGATAAAAAAGGGTAATGCATTTAGAGACTGAATTAAATGAGAGAAGATTGTGAGTTAATATTGACTTCTTAAAAGCTTCGTATGGCTTTATTGCTGTCAAACGATTGATCATGATTAATTACAACAAAAATAAAAGTTTTTGTTTACATAATATATCTGTGTGTACTGTTTATATTTATACGCACATACAGTACATATTTTGAAAATATTGGCATGGAATTAAATTTGAATTTATATTATATACATATAAAATATAAACAAAAAATTTTCGTAACTATATACATGCATGTGTTTGTATTTATATATATACATAATCAATATACACACTACACAAATATATATTATGTAAGCAAAAACATTTAGGTTTTTTTGTTTAGTTTTTTTCTGCACAGCCAACATGAGGTGATTCCATTTTTTTTATCCTTTTTAAAGGGATAGTGCACTCAAGAAGCAAAAATCCTCTTCATTCCAGACCTGTATACATATATTTCATCTGAGGTCCACAAACAAAGACATTTTTAAGGATGTTGGTTAGCAAACAGTTATGGTTCCCATTGATTTCTATTGGATGAACGAACATTGCAAAGTCAATGGGAACCACAATGGTTTGGGTACCAACTCTTGCCAACATTCTTCAAAATGTCTTCTTTCTTTCCCACAGTAGAAAATAAGTCATACAGGTTTGAACGACGTGAGGGTGACCCATTGATCAGAATTGAATTTACCAATTGTGTCATGTTCAGGTCACTAGAAATACAAATATCAACAGTTTAACTAACATTATGTATCTTAAGATTGAATACACTACACGATATTGGGCAGTTTCTTGAATGGGGTTTAAGACTAGTCCTAGATTAAAATAAATGTTAAGAGCTGTCTAAACTGGAAAAGGCTTGCACTGAGATATCTTAAAATACATCATTGCCGTTGTTTGGTCTTAAAATGCTCACAGATAATGCAATTTTGTAAGACATGTTTCTAAAAATTCTTAAATGCCCTCAATTAGCAAAGGTCTAGTGCTGGCTTAATCTAATCCCTATCTGGGAAACCTGCCCATAGTGTTTATACGCCTTAAACTCAAATATGTTTCATCTCCTGAAGCAAAAAAATTGGAGTGACACAAGTCTCTGATTTTCTGTTATGACCTATTATCAACTCGCTCGGATTGTATATTGGCCCAAAACCTGGGCAAAAGTTGTGCAGTGTGTGTTTATGCTAAAGCATCATAGCTCCCCTAGTGGCCGCGGTGAGAATAGCTTCATGAATTGCATTCTGCTTAATCTAACGCCATGTGAGTTTAAGTGTGTTTGCATGCTTGTGTGGAGCACGTTTCAGGGCTAATGCTCTGTCCTATTGTTTCTCTCTCTCCTCTACTACTACTGAATGTCTCGGTTTTTATCTGCCGTCTGACCGTTTTAAAAGACAAGACAAAGACGAGAATAATGACGTGTATTCTTCTTACTGTGAGAACACAAATAAAAAATGTCTTCTTTTTTTAAATTTTAATTACAAATGCATAGTTTGCATTGAACATTTTCAGACTTTAATGATATTTGGAATATCTCTTAAACATTTTGCATTTATTTCTAGCGTTAAATAAAAATGCCAGATTTGAAGTCTTTCAAACTTTCGGACCTCAGTGTATCTGCATTGTACAGAACGGTATTGTCTCTTGTGTCAGTAACACTACAGAGAAATGAAGAAAAATCACAGCAATACTTCGAGATAAATTCATACTCACTATAAACACACTGAGGTACATTTCAGTACAAAAGGTTAGTTTTACTGTCTTTGCTACATTAAGAAGTAAACAGCCATGCAACAAATAATTCTCATTTTCTGAGAGAGATGAATGAATAAATGAATGTTTATTGTAACAGTTTTTGTATTTTATGTTTATAGTCTCTGTGAGTTTATGCTATAACTAGTCTTGTTATGCCAATGTTAAACTAACAGGATAGCTAACTGAAGTAGTGTTAAAATGAACTCTCACACACACCATGATGCCAGTGACGGGACAAATAAATCAGTACACACACATTTTAGGTACTATTTTTAAATTCCACACAATAAAAGTACTTTTCACTAGGGATAGGTACAGATTGGAATACTATTAGCGAACTATAATATTATTCCTCGTTTATACTAAAATCAGCAGTGATAATATTACACTGCCAAGTCCTCTGCGTGTAACACTGTATCCCACAATGCAATGCAGTCCACTCGCAGGAATTAATACAACAGACTTTCTGCACAAAACTAGGTTAAAAATGCAGAACAACCAAGATGACGACAGGACACCCTTCCCATAATGAGGTCATGTGATAATGTAGTGCCCAACTGTGTGCATACTAAATGCTTAAGGTTGCATACTGTACAGAATGCTGTATATTTGTTTTTGTTTTTTTTAAGAAATCAGAATAATGCAAGCAGAATTGACTAACCCGAGGTACGAAACAGGCATACCAAATGCTAACTAGTATGCCATCCTGAACATAGCCTAGATTGCAGAGATGCCTTGACGAAGGAAATGTCATTTCCACAGCAATTTCCATTTTCCTTTTACTTCTGGAAGTGGTTTGGATGAGAGACTATAAACATATGAAAGCTTTCCCGGCGCAGATTACCGGTTTTAATGACCCTGATGTCATTAAGTTAATGAACAATTATAGAAAGACTGAATTGTGTTTCTGGAGGGAATCGGCAGACGTGCAGAAGGTTGCTCTGTCTGTGACTGCTTGTGCGAATGTAGTTGTGTTTATAGTTGTGCGCAAACGTTTGGGCACCGTTCCCACAATTCATGTTCGGGTGATTCAGTCTGGCATTGGCATCCCAACTGAGCATGTGCGAAATTATCTTTGAAGAAATGCAGCAAATAAACAGCTCGAAAATGAGCAGAAATATGGTTCGGCCACAGACATTTGCACACAACTGTATATTTTTACATATCTGTGTATGAATGAGCATTTGTGTGTGTGTTCACAGCCATTAGTCTGAATGTGAAGTGTGTGTGTGTGTGAACACGTGCACGAGTAAATGTGCAGTTTGATGAACTTTATGTGTTTCCACATGAGGAATATTCTTCTTCTAACGTACAGGGAGAGTGTCTCTCCCTCTCATCACCTGTTTGATTTGCTGTCTCTGTAACTGCAATGACCACTAAATTAATCAAATATACAAATAAATTATTAGTTGATGACTTCGCCCTGGTGTTTATCAGTTGCTCTGGATTACTTTAGTTAACCTTGTCTAACTCATGCGACGCCACACAAAGATGTCTTCTAAATGTTAGCTGTAAACAGTATATTAATAATACTATATCTTTATTTTAAACAAATACATTATGTATTTTTATTCAAACCAGACGTGACGACGACGGTTTTTTTTTCTGAAAGTTACGAAGTAGTAATGATTTCGGGTACTATTATTTAATGTACAATTCTAATGTGAACGAGTCTAATGTGAGTTTGACCTTTAAACGACAATGTATCATTTACCACAGATCCTAAAAAATGTAAACAATATGTGAATGTTAAAACTGTGCACTCTTTATAAAGTGTATTCGATAACAAAATCTGGATCCGTCACTCACTAGGCATATGTATTTTAATAATGGTTTTATATTTATGTATTAGATTATGTACTTACCCACTTGGTTGCGAGTGCAGCAGGAGCTCCGCCCACACACTCTTCTGATTGGTTGTGACTTTTTGACTGATGTTTGTTGCATCTAATAGCAGATTGGCAGATGCTTTTATTTAAAGCGACACTGCATTCAACCTACATTATGTTGCATTTGGGTGTATTACAATTCAGTAAATTCCTTTTCATTCCTAATCATCAGTTTAATTTAGTTCTGAATTGTGCACATATATGATTTCAGATGATTTCTGTCCTTCCCAAGTAACCAGTCCAAAGTCCAGTAGAGCTGAGTGAATCATATAAAGAGCCACGAGAAAGAAGAGATTCACATTCTACCAACAACTCTGAGCTTGTGTGTTTGTTCATGTGTATGTTCTCTAAAACCAGAGTGAGTGATTTTTGGTAACTTTCCGACATGGTTTGCAGGGTCAAAGCAGATGTAGAATAATAAAAAGCACATGTGAGAAAGAAACGAAGCTTGCGGATTCCATTAGAAAGAACTGCGCTGCATAAAGATGGAGAAAACAAATTTGAGCCATTGTTAAATACTCTCGAACTTAAGATCTGCTTATGCTACCGTCTTTATTATTGTTTTTGACGAATTTAAATCAGATCTAAGACATTATTTGGCCACGTTTAGTTTAGGAATAGGTTTCGTGTTGAAGGTGCCGTGGGGACACGTTGGTGACATGAGTCGCTTCTGGCACGTGCACACACAGAACGAGCAGTTTAATCATATACAGGTTCAAATGTATATAAACACTCGCAGGTTTCTGTCGGACTGTATACATTACACTGACGTTTCTTAATATTTATACACGAGAGCGTACGGGGAGTTTGGAGAATTTAGGTGCTATTACTGTGTTTTCTCAGGTGTTTGTGCTGTTGATCTTAGAGAATGAGTCTGCTTAGATTGGCAGAGCGCTCATACAACACAAACACACACACCGCTCTGGCTTTACACCAGCAGAGAGGAAACTCATCTGACACTTCCTGTGTGTTTCAGCAACCAGCTGATGACTAATTAATGACTCGAAAGAGCTCGTTAAGGATCTGTAAGCTTCGCAAGAGTGCTAAACTCTTAAAAATAAGTGTTCTTCAAAGGATCTCTGTCAAAGTACAATCCGTTTTTTTTTTTTAAATCCATTTGTTTAGAAGATTAAAAATATGTTTCACTGATGCTCAGATGTTTTGGCGTATAGGTTTATTTATTTATAAATGATTATTTATCCCCAGTTTGATTATACTCATTAATAATATGTATATGATGTTTATTTTTAAAATACTTTAATATTTTATATAACTAGTTCAGAAACATGCCTTACACAAATATGCAGATGTGCATTTCTGACCGATCCATTGCTGATGCATACATTTTGCAAAACATTGGCATTCATTCTTGGGCACGTTTCAGGCCAGAGGTTGCTCTGATGCTGTCATTTCATTCACGCAGAACCAAAGCCTGAAACTTCAACACTGTCCTTTTTCTACCCTGCATGCAGCTATTTCCTTGAGGAAATGCAAATCTACTCAGAGCCTTTCTTTTGAAGAGTGTACAGTATATGTGTGCCAAGTTCAGGATCTGGGCTGCAAACACAAAGGTTGCGGTTTCACGTCCAAGTATACAGGGGCGACCCAGGACCTGGAGAGTAACATAGATTACAATCGTTCTCTGTCACCATTGTACCCTTCAGCAGGACATTTAACTCCAGGCTGCTCCAGAGGGACAGAACCTGCAATTAGCGTACTGTAGGTCATTTAAGATACAAAGCGTCTGCTAAAAGCCAAGCATTTAAGGTGAAATAGCCCCTCAAAGTGCTGTAACATCATCTCAGTAAATTCATTAGTCTGAGTTTGCTGGAGTTGGAAAAGAACACAAAGCTCTGTAGCATTAAGACGACGGAGCAAATTTCCACTCGAGTATTTTTAAGGTTTTTTTATCTTTTAAAGGGACAGTTCCACACAAAATAAAATCTACTTATGGGGTATGCAAGACGACTTCAGTCAAAGATTTTTTTAGCTGAAACCGTGGTCCTTGGTGATTCATAAAATTCAGCAGCTACCATCACTTTGAGAGTCAAATAAAAGCACATACAGATTATACCAAATGAATACCTATATAAAAATATATTGAGTTCTTATGAAGTGAAACAATCAATTGGTGCAAGAAATTTAACATATTTACAACATATAATCCAGAGCTGCAGCAAACAGGGAAATATGATTCTTTTCCACAAACTGGTTTATTCGGACAGTTCATTTTAATAATCGATTCACCAGTTTGTTTAGGTGATCATTCATCATAGGATCAGCTATGCCACTATTTTGGCTCATTTCCGATCAGGCAGCCGAATGCAAGTTTTGATTGAGTAACTTGTAGATTTGTGCAGCTTGAGGCTTGAACTGAATTCAGACCTTTCAGGTTCATCCAGTTCACTAAAAAGAACTGGTTCAGAAGAACGATTCATTCATCACTCCGGACCGTTTGTCTGAGGCTCTGCATTAAAGGTAGTGAAGTTGTAAATAATGTCCAGTTTCTTTTTTTTTTCACTTCAGAAGACTTAAATACATCGTCAGAGGCCACAGGTATTCATTTAGTGTTTTTTTTGCCGCTCAAAGTGAGTCACTTACTGGCATTTTAAGAATAATACAGTTTTATACAGTTTTACTTAAAAATCATTTTTGTTGTTTAAAGAATAAAGTCAACTACATCTTGGATAACCTGAGGGTGAGTAAATTAACAGTAAGTCTTTATTTTTGGGTGAACTGTCCCTTAAACATGATTGTTTCTTTTTAACCTCTGTCGTTACACACAGACAGTTTTTGGGTTTGTGGTACAAGAACCTCCACACATACTAACACACACACTCTCTCTCTCTCTCAAGTTACCGGGTTTAAAGTGGAAACTTCATCCTTTATTTCAACACGTATCAATTAAAGCACATCTTGAGGATTACCGAAGCACACACACACACACTAACGCTGAGCTTCTACAATTAGAAATTTAGTCTCTCTCATCCTAAGAACAATTCCCAAGTTTGCGTATCTCATTAGTTGGTGAAGAGAGACACAGTGTTCGCTCTAATCACCTCAACACGTTTAGTGAAAGAGACCCGAGGACCCTTGAAACCACATCTCACACGTGTAGCTTGAACACCATCACAAGTGGAGCATCGGCCTTAGAACAAATATTCCTACTTGCTTCATATTCTACTTTAAAAAATCCTGTTTATAATATTGATTCATCTCTGAGCTTTTCATAAGGAGCTTTTTAAAACTCTGAATCAGTTAAACCATTGCATCGCAAAATGGTTTCGAATCTCTCCAATTGGATTGTGCATGGTGATTGTGAATCATATAGGTTGGAACTTTTTTATTGTTTTTTAAATCATTTTGCGAATTGAAAGATTTGTGATGCATGCTTTGAAGTCCCGAGCTGAAATGATGGTATACAAATCATTATTTAGATCAACACTTCAGAGCAGATTCACAAATCCTTTGGAGTGCACACATTTGATTTAGACACATTGTCTGAAGTTATTACACCTATAAAAATTGTTCTATAGATAAAACAGATAATTAAACGGCTCTGTGTTACTATTAGTATTATTTATATTTCTATTAGTCCTGTCAAAACAATAATTGCAATTAATCACCATTAATCACGTCCAGGATAAGTTTTTGTTCGCATTAAATATTCACATAATATAAATTATATAAATATATACAAGTAAATATTTTTTTAAATATAAACTGTGTGTGTGTGTGTGTTTATATGTATATTATTTGTAAACAAAACTTTTATTTTGGATGTGATTAATTGTGACTAATCATTTGACAGCACTATTTAATATAAAAAAAATTTACTTAAAAATAGACTTACTAAAATAAAAGGCCCCATGTTTAAACCTTCTTGTGCATTTGCTCCACAGATTTTCATGGCAAGTGTTTTATTGTTTATTCATTTTATTTTATTGCATGAGTCAACATTATCTAGAGCTTAGGTTCTATTTAAACTGGAGTGTTTCTTAGAAATCAAATATAGCGTACATGCTTCACGCTGGCGTAAAGGAGAGTCTTGCAGTGAGCGATTAAACAGCTCACAGGTGCTTCGAATTAAAGCAAGTCTTTTTATACGGTGTGTGTGTTTCTCAGAGATGCGCTGTGTGTGACTTTGAAGTGCTGTGTTGTGCTGGAGGTTTCCTCGCGTGTTCTGCCTGCCTCAGTTCCCCCACAGCGTCTGGGATTTTACTTGGCAATTCCAGAACCTTCCATGTCTTCTTTTTTCAATTTGCTCAGCACGTTAGAAGGAATTTCTTCAAACAAACTCGTATCACATCTCAGCCGGTGTTCGGCACAAATGCACGCAAAACACTCTCTGGGCAGTTTAGAGGAAGGTTCTACACTGCGATAAGAGCAGATTTGTTTAGCACAACGTTTGGTGTTCGGCGACCGCAGCAGGCCCGGAGGAGAGTGCTGGAAAACTCATTAGAACAGAAGGGGAACGAGTGGCACTGTAACATGCCCTTCGTGGGACTGGATCTTTCGACATGACAGTGACCTATAACATGAAATAAAACTGACGCGAGAATGACTCCAAACCGAAAGATTAATGTCCCGGCGCAGTTCAGTCCAACTGAGCATCTGCAGAAGAACTTAAGCTTCTTTCCAACCTGATGGAGAGCATTTCATTCTGCCAAAACGAGTGAACACACTAGAGCCAAGATATGAAACAAAGCTGAAGAGACTTTGGTTACGGTTCAAGTTTGCTCTGTTTTTAAACAGAATTTCAGAATGCACTAACTGCATGGCAATGCTGTATTTTCCACGGCTGCTTTAAAAAACGACCTGGAACAGCCTCTGAGCATGTTAGCAACACTCTACCTGCTCTAGCAACTCCCTAGCAATCACCCAGAACACCCTAACAACCGCAGAGCAGCTTAGCAACTGCATAGCCACACCCTAGCAACTGGACCTGCTCTAGCAACTGCCTACTAGCTAGAATATCCCACCAACCAAATAGCAACACTCTAGCTAGACCTGCTCTAGCAACTCCCTAGCAACCACCCTAACAACTGCAGAGCAGCTTAGCAACTGCATAGCAACACCCTAGCAACCACCCAGAATATCCTACCAACCACATAGCAACACTCTAGCCAGACATGCTCTAGCAACCATGAAGAACACCATCCTAACAACCGGAAAGTAGCTTAGCACGCTTAGCAACTGCATAGCAACGCCCTAGCAACTAGACCTGCTTTAGCAACTGCCTAGAAAAATGGACTGCCTAGAAAAAAAACACCCAGAACACCCTAGAGACCACACTGCAACATCATACCAACTATATTGCAACTGGCCAAAATATCCTACCAACCACTTGCAAACAAGTATGTTTTTTTTTTATTCTTAATATTTTCTATTGCAAAAAATAAATCTACAGTTTCCTGCTGTAGAAAATTATATTTTGTAACCTCAGTCTAGATAAAAACGTGTCCCACTTTATAAAACGCAAAATTCTTACCATCGTAGTTTACCTGAAAGTGCGGAGCCCCTTAAAGGACATGGTGGAGGAAACAAAATCGGGGTGGGTAAAAAAAATTCAAGGTGGAAATTATTATTATTATTTTTTTTTCAAATCTTTTGCTTTCTCTCGCAAAACCTTTGCGTTCTCTGGAGTAACCAGTTGAGCTCAGATAAACACTGTCTGTTTCTGAAGCGGCGCTGCAGCCACCCGGTCGGTGTATAACATGAAAGAGCCGCGAGAGCGTTTGACAGCTCATGGTTTAATATGTGCGTTATGATCGGTCCCTTAAGGGGCTCCATATGGAAGTAACAAAAAAATAAATAAAAAAATAAAAAATGGGTGGCTACTTAAATTTTTTTGAATCTCTGTATGTTTAAAACAAGAACCAAGATTCTTAAAAAACCTACCGGGGAATACAAAATACTTTGAAAGTTGTGTAAAGCATAAATTGTGTTGGTAGAATTTGTATTTATTTGTATTAAAGCAAAGTTTACCAAAAAGAGTTCCACTTTTGCTCACTTCCCTACTATTGGCTAAATTGAGTCAGTGGGCGGAGTCACACCAAAACAAAAACAGACATTCCAACACAGAAGATAGAAAAGGGTGCATTGTTTTTCAGAGAGAAAATATGTGAACTTGTATTGTTTTAGCATGGTATTTTTGTATTGTATTGTAGTTTTTTATTTGTTTTTCATTTTCTATTATTTGTATGACGCAAAGGAAAGTTATTTTTATTAGGATTGAGAGTTTTTGAGTATTGATTATGAACACAAACTTTGCGTTTTTTCTTTAGAATAACACTCACCGATGAATTATTTACAGTAACTCCAAGGACGTGTATCAAGAAGTAAATCTGATGATTATATTGTCCACACGTGACCCGTGCGCGTTATTTATCGTGGCGTTCTCATGCGCTCACAAAGCTCCGTCCGCGCGTTCAGAGTCTTCTGAGGATGCAAAGCCGCGTCTCCATGGCGCCCAGGAGGCGGAGCTTCCACGGTGCTATGGGAAAACAATCTGGACAATCTGAAGGACAGACAGAAGAAGCGCAACAAAAGGCTTTAAGAGCGGCAGACAGCTCGTTCAAACCCCGAGCGCGTATGTGCAAGGCATTGTCTACATACACTCCATCCATCACGCGGTCAGGTGGCTCTCTCCCGCTCTCAGCATTCTCTACAGCGCTCTTTCTGCAGCATGAAATCAATTTTTAGCTCCTCATTTCCTTTGCCAAGAAAAGAGGCAAGTCTGCCAGACACACACACACACACACACATACATTCCTCCTGTATTCCCAGTGGTCTTGTTAGGTGGAGTCTGGGTTTAATTCTTGCCTAATTTAAAATAAGCAGCCTTTTAGTTCAGTGATGATGATCCTAAAACTTTTTAGACGCGCGCGCGCACACACACACACACACACACACACACACACAGTGATCAAAGATGCACTCGCACACACACTGTCTTCATTGTCCAGACCACCCAGTGTGTGTGTGTGTGAGGGGTTACTTATTTAGTTAAGGGAGCAAAATGCCTTAAAAAGTCAACTAAAGCCTTGTAGGCAACAACATGGACATTCTTAATTGAAAGAGTGTTATTATAGTAATTTTTATTTATTTATTTTTCTAATTTCATTCTTTCTACGTCAAGACTTTAAAATCTGTGTTACTTCCAAACTAATTGTGTAATATATTAGCAGTTAAAAATAGTTTCTAGTCATTTAAAATTTGTGTCGATCTATTAAAATAATCTTTTGTTTTATTATTTGTATTAATTGGTTGTTTTCATACTGAACGTTTGGGTTTGGGTTAAGCCTGTTATCGATATAAAAATTATTTTATATAAAAACTTTATGTCCTCATTTATATAGATGAATACGTTTGTGTTTATTATTATTTAAAAGGTTTTATTTGGTCTATAAACAAATAATAATTTGCTTCACGTTAAAGCACTAGCATTAATAAAGTAAAGTCATTTAGAGCGCTAGGTTTGGCTTTACATTCAATGTGGTAATTCTCATATGGAATACAAGCAGTTTTTCAATGATGTTTGATGTTTTGGTGGAAAATGTTGAGGTGAAGACAGTGTATTTCCAGTAAAATGTTGCCGATATTCCATTGGAATGTTTCTGAAGTTCCAGTGGAATGTTTGTGATGTTCTGCTAGAATTAACATTTCTGGAGCGTGTCAGATGGCCGTCCAAAATCCCGTACGTTATCCCGCTTGTATTTTTCTCATTATTCCGCCCTCGTTTCTCTCAGTGTCGGAGGAAAACAGAAGGAGAGGCTGAAAAGAGAAGATGTTGTGACGGAATTTTCATCATCTCCTCTGTGACTGGTGTCGGAGCGAGCGGCCGGATCCAAAGAGGCTTTGTGTCGTTATCACGGCCTGCTGAGTGACACGCGCACACACACACACGCTGCAGGTGCAGGATCCTGGAATGTGTTTGAAATGATGTTCACCTGCAGGGGCCGTGAGAACCTGAGGGACTCAACAGAAACACGAACTCCGCAGAGATCAGAGGTCAGCGGTCATCTTCCTGCTCTCATGTGAAATATCCAGTCTGGATACTGAGACACACACACACACACATGCTATAGCGTTTGAGTAGAAATCTTGAACAGGTGCAGTCAGGATATGAGGAGAAACTTTATGCGAAGGCCTGGATGTCGCTCTACGCAAGAACATGAAGTAAAGACAGCTACGCAAACTTGATTTCATGCATCGAGTTCTGAAATGTGTTTGATTTCAATTCATAACAATGTTTTTTATTCCAAAATGTATCACTGTTGATATCAGCAAAGCAAAACAAGATATTCAAACTTCTAAATATTCAGTGTTAAACACATAAATACATTCATGTAACATTCACATTTGTGTCTTATTTTAAATAAAAAGAGTATATTTATATATCCTTACTGTTGTCATTTCCAGATTTTTACACTGTACAATATTCATTTTTATCAAATCCAATAAATCCCATCAGTATGTGTTTTATTTAATTTATTTTATTTAAGAAAAGACTATATTAACTATAGAAAAATATTTAATTTGTCTGCTGTTATTTCTAATGTTACCATGTTTTCTAATGGATGATGTCGAAATGTTTAACCACGGTTTTATATATAAAAAAACAATGGATTCGCAAAAAGACGAAGCTTCGAGAAGCCGAGTTAAAAGCGCTTCATCTCAGCCTCGAATATCGCTCTCTTTCAGGTTCGGTTGAGATTTTTGGGGCTAAAGCGTCAGTCTCATGTTTGTACAGGTTCAGTGTGTGTGAAATCATAAAATGGGTTTAATTAGCTGGTGAATCTCACACAGAAACACACACACAGCTGGTTTAATTAAACATATAAACACACATATCCCTCACGCACCTGGCACACACACACACACACAGCATATAAAATCTTCATGTGTGTGTTCAGTGCAGGAAGATTGTATATTTACTATGTACGTCTATTAAAAAGTTACGCCTAAAATACTGGTATTGGTCTTAGTTTTAGTCACCCGCCATATCCAGCATCTGAATGTATTTAAAGACTTCTATTACTTTAGTAAATCATAATCTTTCCTATCTTAAAGTCGTTTTGCTTTCGTGTTTTGTTGGCGCTGTGAATGTAAATTCGTTTAGCTGACCAAGCAATGGAGCAATAGCATTTGCTTTGGCTAGGACTTTCAACTGAAGTCCCCAAACCCCAAAACTAACATCAAAATGTTTTATTATTTACACAATTATGCTTGAGTTTGTGATTTACATTAATATCATTACTTAGTCAAGCATCACTATTGCTATTGGTGGTCTTCTCAAAGTGCATGCTGAACTTTTATGTTTCTTGGAGTGTATTTTAGCACTAGCTGAAGGCCTGGCCGGTTACCCAAAGGTTGCAGGATCAAATCGTTAATCATCAGCTTTTAGAGCTGTTAGTTGGTGTCTGGCGCCCTCTTGAGGAGAATGTATTTGCATTAAATGTATTTATTGAGAATATATTAACCCATATTACATAGAGGATTTAGACATTTGTACAACATTGTGCAGATTTACATTCTTATTTCATGCTGGAAAATGAAAGAAAGGAAAATAAAACAACAGGTTACAATAGCTGACATGGTGTTTTGCATGTGTGTGATACAGACAGAGGGTGTTAGGGGGACTTGTGCACATTCAGTAGATCTTCATAGAGTTCCACTCTCCATTTTCAAATCCACTTTCATCTTCTGCTTCTCCATCACCGTCTCCAGCTCTGTGGCTCTCCGAGCGTCCTGAGACACACGAGCATGCTTATTTTTATTAGGTTGCATATTAACATTATTAATCTGGGTGCACATTCATATGCTTTAGTGTTAAAACACTTCTTTGCAGAGTGATCCGGGGTTGCTCTCAACGGCAGCTATTTTTAAATACTAAAATGCGGAAGCTTCTCATCATTTGTCAGTGTTTTAAAATATGACATCTGATAGCTTAGTCCCTCACACAATGCTTACGCGCTATTCAAGTCAAGTGACCTTTATTTACTTTACACCTTTAACAATACAGACTGTGTCAAAACACTTTACAGCACCATATAGGGAAAAAGTGTCAATAATATAAAATGACAAGATTAAACATTACATTTTCAGTTAGAGGAAATTCATTATTAAATAGTATCTGTGCAATCAAGTCATTGATAGTGTTCTCAACAACAGAACTGCAAAAAATATGACTACATCAGGATTAAAACAAAAATACAAAAAAATACAATACAATATTAAATGACAAAATAATTTTGGCTAGCTGTCAGCAGTTTTATCATTTTTATTTATTTTGAGTTGGAGAACTAGAATAGCAAAACTAATAATTTAAAATTAATATTTACTGAATAGGCTGATCAAATACTGAAATAACAAAATCACTAATAAAAGAACAACTAGTAAACTAATAAAAACACAACTTATAATATAAAAAAATTATAATAAAATAAAAATTATAACATTTAAACTAAAATTAAAACGGAAAATAGAAAAAATAAAATCTAATTCAAAATATGAAAAAATATTAATTTCATTAATACACAAATTAATAGATTATATTAATACAAAATATTTCATATAATTTTATTTTTATGTATATGTATGTATGTTTTAGAATGTATTCATTTGTTTTGTGAGTTATTTATGTGATATGACATGATATGG
>JAUMHP010000082.1:15529856-15541679 GCA_032361065.1 Enteromius trimaculatus | reverse complement strand
TACACACACATATAGGATATATTTTGAAAATATTAAGGATATATTTAGAAATTGATACATTTATATATTAAAATTCTTATATATATATATATATATATATATAAACAACATATTTTTCCTAAATATATACATGCATGTGTTTGTATTTATATATAATAAATATGCACAGTATTATGCAAACACATATATTTAAAAAATATAGGCTAGCTAGAAATTAATCTGACTAATAATACTTAGGACCATGTGATATTTTTAATTTTTCTTTTTTAATAAATCATCAAAAATGTAAAATATTCTTTGTTATTCTGTTAATATGGGGTGCTGTGTGTACATTAATGAGGGAAAAAATTAACTTAATTTTAGTAAATGGCTGCAATATAACAAAGAGTGAAAAATTGAAGGGGGTCTGAATACTTTCCGTACCCACTGTATGTTCATGCATATGATGGGCATATATAAATACATTTTTTATAATTTAAAAAAAAGCTTTGTTTGCTTTATAAATCATGTTTTCCGCTATTTGTGATTAAATAGATGCAGCTTTGGTGGTTATAAGAGACTTGTTTCCCACTAGTGTATGTTTTTAGATCATTTTACCTCTACTTTTGAGAGCTCAGCCTCTTGTCTGTGTTCTAACTCCACAGGATCGACCCAGCTGGCGGCATCGGACCCCGGGGGCTTCCAGCCGTCCTGAAACACGAGTGTGTACGGGGCCACGGGGCTCCTCAGAGCAGATCTACACGGAGGTAACAAACCATCAGCATGTGCACATATTCAAGGAACACCACTCCAAAAATGACAGTTCGTACCTATGTTGTGTCCAGTTGGGCCCTAAAGAGATCCACAAAGCGTTTTCCTGTGCCGTCAGGTTGTTCTGTAGCAGAGTCACGGCTCCTTGTGTCATCGCCGGGCTGGAGACGGATGCAGCGAAGCCAGGCCCTCCTGTGGCTTTCACCATCTACAAACACACACAGATAAAGGTGCATTATTCCAGTGCTCTTTACTGCTCAATAGATGTATGAGACCTTTCTCTGCACAATGGTGTGCAAACATTTGATGAAACACTTGAAACAATGCCTTAAAGCTGGGCTGTTTGCACAGGAGAAATATATCGATGCACACGCATTTACCATTTCGAGCGGTTTGAAGACATGATGCACGAGCTCCTCTGAGGTCGGATTGGAGATGGCGAATTTTAACCTTGCCTGTAAAACAAACAAAACACTCATGGAGAACCGAGAGAGAATATATGAAGCTCCACTGCTTAATAGTACTTAATAGCAATAATTGACATTAACAGATTTATAACTTTAGATTTATAAAAAAATAAATAACTATGAAATTTTAGCCATTAAAAGAAGATATTAGTATGATAAAATAATATAATTTTTAAAGTTTAACTGCATCATAGCTACAGATATAATAATTTATATATATATATTTATATATTATAGGTGTAAAATGTAAAGTGATTTAATGTCCAAAAAGCAGTAAAGCGTCTACTTTTAAAGGTTTATATACGTGTTTTTAGGAGTAAAATGTTAGTTTGCTTGAAATAATGGTACATTGTCATTCAGTGTATGTAAACATCAATGCTTATTATTATCCATATTAAAATATATAAAATAAGGGGATTTAACTGTGTTTTAAATTAGTAAAAACAAACTGTCTGAAAAAATTGAAAAACCTAGGATAGTGGCAAATTTAAAAAACAGTAAAATTAAAATTAATTATTATTTGAGGTAAAAGTATTTAGTCTTTAAATATGTCAGAAATAGATTTTTTGCATAAAAAACAAAATTGCAATTAAATTAAATAGATTTTTTTTCTTTGACCCATATACATATATGCATAAATTATAATTATTATTTTTAAATATTATAGTGTTTACAATTATTTATATTTTTGTTTAATATTATTGTTTATTTTGGTGATGTAAGCAATTCTATAATGAAAAATAACAATAATAATAAGCAGAAAAAGAAGAATAAATAAATAAATAAATAATTTCTAAAAATATATAAAGTAATGTTTACAGATAAGTACCATTTCCTGGAAAATCATATCAAGTATAAACCATAAATATATGTATAATTATTATTACTTTTATTATTGTGCATAATAATCAAAGTTAATGAATTACATTAGGTCATGGTTTACAAAAGGCTAATTAGTTAACTTTATTACATGAACTACTATTAACTAACAAAGAGCAGTACATTTGTTAAAGTATTTATTAATCTTTGTTAAAGTTATTGTAGGTTATTGTATAGCGTTACCATCATTTTAATTTCTTTTTGCACATTTCCACTCACCAACAGACCGAAGCTGTATTTGAATTTCTGAAAAGCGTCAAGAAACTCTTTCTCAGACGGCGGTTTGGCTTTAGCTGTGAGAAGATCCTCTGCAGAACACAAACACACGACAAACTCAGAAACACCGATCATGTGTGATGTTAACAAGACGTAACGAAACCCGTAAGTGAAGTTTTCCAGGTACACTGTGTACACTGTGAACAGACGCAGGCTTGTTTTATCGTGCTCAAGATGATGCAGGTGTGATATTATTTTAATTGAGTGTATGTTAGTATTCAGTACACACAGGGCGGAGACTGCTGAGGGCCTCGTAACACAACACCTTCCTATCTGTACTAGGAACTACAGATAACAGGCCTCATCTGCTGATAAGAGCTCACTACAGTATACTCTTCACAGAGCGTTCAGCGCAGCTGTGTGTCAGAGCTGCACTTTATATTTTATCAAGCGCTCTGGTTTTTTTCCATACCGTCCACACTTTTCTTTTGGCTCTTCTTCTTCTTTTTGCTTCTTTGGTCGAGGATAATCTGAGCTTCTGCTGACTGCTGCAGCTTTCCAACGAAGCCTTCGATATCATCAAAACAATGATTTAGCAAGTCCTAGAAATAGAAAGTAGCCGGTTAGTAAGAAAAATACCTGCAGAGATCTTTGATTTTGAGTGTTGTTAATGTAAACAGGCATATCAATATGGGGTTATAGGTCATGCTAATGGTCAAACTGAAGGTCAACTAGAGCGCTGGAGAGATTCTCTGACTGAACAAAACGAGCTAATTCAGCGATACTTAGGTATTTAGGTACTTAGGACATATTATTAGAACTTAAAACAATTTCCTTTTAATTGTAATTTATTCCTGTGTTCAAAGCTAAATATTCAGCATCATTACTCCAGATGCTTTAGAAATCAGTCTAAAATACTGATTTTGATGCTATAGAATAATTTCTGATTATTTTCAATGCTGAAAACAGTTGTGCTGCTTCATATTTTTGTGAGAAATGTGATATAGCATTCAAAAGATAAGATAATATAAATATAAAACAGCAGAAAAAGCTGTTTCATCTTTGATAAAAATAAGAACCATTATTAATAAATGATTCAATGGTAAATGAACACCAATTAAGCCTGTTTGAATGACTTTTTACTGTAATTTTGATCAAATATATGCCTATATACTGTGTGTGTGTGTATATATATATATATATATATAAAAGCAGCATGTATTTGACCAAAAGTACAGTAAAACCTAATTCAGTACAAAATTTATACAGTAAAAATTATGACATAGATGAAATAGACATACAGTAGAAAGACAAATAGGTAGATACATGCAGTAAAAAATATTTTTACAATAGTTATTCAGCAGCAATTGTATTTAAATTCAGTATTTGTTTATATGTACTCACCACTTCCATCTGAGCCCTAAGGAAGGACTTATCAGGCTGACCGTTCACCAGTCCGTTCGCTAGTATTGAGGAAGAGTGTGTTAATCTGCCTGTTTATCATCAGAATTGATAAGTAATGATAGGTATTGATTCACACACACCTCTGATGCCGGGATAGGGTGGAGGAGGGATGGGTGAGGGTGGATTTGGGGCTTGGGTGTACGGTGGACTTGGGATTCCGGAAATATCCATACTGGACTCGGAGCACCTGAAACACACACACATACACGACAACACTCCCTTTATTCAGAATGAGCGTGCGTCTTAGTCCGCTGGACAATGAGCAGATGTACAGTATTTCAGTGGGTTTGATGTGCGTCAGTGTTTTAAACAAGATGTGATTTAATTGCTGGCACACAATGCAAATGAATCACTGACAAACACATCAAACAACTTTAAGTTGCATAACTAAAAAAATAAAACGCCCGTATATGAACACACACATGGAAATTAGAAACCAGATATTATCATCCAAATAAAGACTCGACAAGAATAAAACACCCTTTTTGAATCAAGTTCATTTACTTAGCTATGAAAATGAGTCCGAGTCAAATTTATTTAAAAGCTACAAACTCGAGCGAAGGGCTGCACACTGAATGACATCATTGGTTTTTTTTGTTTTGTTTTTTTTTTTACAATAAAAAATAATTATATTAATTACACAGTATTCCAAACCCTAAAAGAAAACTGCATTCTCAGAACGAAAAAACATTATTGAATTTTTTTATGGCTATTTTTATCGCCAAAGTGAACGCTGGTCAGATTTTGCTCACTTTTAGCAATCATTTCTAAAGGTTAACCACATACTCTCATTCATACGAAAATCCTAAAAACACGTTAGGCATTCAGTTTGACATTGAGATGCCTTGAAGTTAGTTCAGCATGTCTTCTGCTCTAAACACACACACACACACACACACTCATATGCAGCTGATAAGCACATACAGCAGATAAAGATAACACACTGTACCTTACTCGTGTCCTGCTTGTCTTGTAAGTGTTTAGTCCTAAAGAGCGGCCGAGGTCGAATGAATCTTTCCCTCTGCAAATCTGTCTCTCTCTCCCTCTCTCTCCCTGTACTCTCAGTCACGCCTTCGCAAGTTATGAAAGACTGGTTAAACCGGTTTGTCTTCCTGCTAACAGGTTCTATTCCTCTAGGTTGTGGGCACACAGTGGAAATCACAACACTACCCAACTGTTAAGATCAGTACCTGTTTGCTCTTATTGTGTAATGCGACACAACTTGCTTGATGTCATCTCTTATGTGCTCTGCCTGAAACACGCAAACAGGTAGAGAGTGCTGTCATCAAAGAGGCAGGGCTCTGCTTGGACAGCATCATCTGAATCTGAATCAGGATTTAGCAGTGATTGCTGCAGTGAAACTCGTCTCACTTTGACAGATGCGCAGCTGAAGAAACACACGCTCGGCCTCTTCTGGGAGCAGCTCTGACTAACCAGCAGGAGAAGGGCTGGATCGCTGGGAGTTGGGGAGTTTATGCAGTCGCAGCGGAGAAGAGAGGACATGGCAAACTCCTCCAGTTCCTTATCAATGGGCAGTTATGGAACCAATCCATCATTAGTAGCAATTTAATATGCATTTCTAAAACACAGCATACAGTGCTTTGCAAACATATAGTGATATAAAATGCGTTTGAGCAAGCTGGTCTCATGGCATAAACATACCTGAGTGCACACTTTAGCGAGACACAAAATATGTACCAAGAAGTACATATCACTGCAGTCTCCACTAGAGGCAGTAAAACTCTTGCCACCTTTTATTCCTTTTCACACATTTTTTGTTTTGCAAATTTCTAGAAGTGCTGCTTTTGAACATTAGCATCACACATATTCAGCTTCATATGTATGTGTTTTCATAGACGGTAGGTTTAGCTCAGAGATGTACTTGAGAGACGAGGAGCTCCGGTTTGAATCTTGTGTAACTATGCTTTGACAAAACAGTTCAAATCTGTGTAAAAGGAAGTTGAAATGATGCAGTTGCATCAACAAATCAGTTTTGCATTTGTTAACTATCTAGTTATCAAGTAGGTTTAAGGTTGGATTTGGTGTAGGACGTATTTCCAAAATGATAAAGCATTAACTTTTAGTTTTAGTATTTAACTTAATAAAAACAAATCAATATAATCAGTGTCATTAAAAAACGTGCTAGGAGTCACATATTAACCTGTGTTTTAGCGCCACTTTGTGGACATTTTTCTTTGCAACTGTGGCAAAATGTGCAGTAAGACACAGAGGTACATATTTTTATGAGACCAGGTTGCATGTGTGTGACATGACACTTGTGTGAATTTGGTTGCATTAGATCAAGTGTCTGTATGTGTCTCTGCATATGATCATTTCTCTCGTCAAGTCTCAACATTTTATAATCAGCTAGTGTTTTGGTTTGTGCATAACATTGTTGATTCGTGCACTTGGCAGATGCTTCCATCCAAAGTGACTCATATTGCATTGCATTGAAGTTAAAGGGGCCGTTAATCCAATAATTCCAACAATATACAGTAAATGGGTGCCGTCAGAATGAGAGTCCAAACAGCTGATACAAACATTTCAGTAATACAGTCCGGTCCATCAGTTACAGTCTTGTGAAGCAAAAATTTAAAAAAGGCTTTTGTAAGGAAACAAAAACCTGAAAGTAACATATTTGTTTAGAAACTTGAAACGGTGTTTGATCTGTGCAGATTTCTGGAGGAAGCATTACTATGGATTACATATTCTTATTTCAGCCAATAAGCAGTGGTTTTAAGTTAAAAGCATCTTACTGATTAATAGTTTTTCCAACAAACCTGCATATTTTTGCTTCACAAGATGTTAACTGATGGACTGGAGTGGTGTACATTATTGTGATGTCTTTATCAGCTGTTTGGACTCTCATTCTGACGGCACCCATTCACTGCACAGCATCTATTGCTGATTAAGTGATGTAATGCTACATTCTTCCAAATCTGTTCAGATGAAGAAACAAACATCTTAGATGCGACTTAGTGTAAGCATATTTCTGCATATTGCGTGAATTATTCCTTTAATACATATTAAATGCATGCATTGCTAAAACCGTAAAGATTTTTTGTCTTCCTATTATTCCATCTGTTGTAATAGTATGTACTGTTCTGTTCTCTTACTTGGCTGTTCCTGTCTCTCAGGCAGACTTTGTTGGTCCGGACCTCTAAAATCACCTCAGCACTGGACGGCCGATAAGAACCAACGAGAAGCGGAATCCGTGAAAGAGCCTCTTCAACAGTATCCATCCCCTCATCTCCCAAAGAAAAACTCACCAGCCGCTAAAAAGAAAAGAGAAAAAACAACGAATGAGCATCACAGATATCAAGCTATAAAAAAGATAAACGTAAAACATAGCAACGCACACAAAGTTATCAGGAGCATGCATGAAAGACCTCTTTAGCTGCTGTCTCCTAGTTACTTGATATAGATAATTACCTGATTAATAATTAACCTTTCCAGAACTCCCCAAATTTAGTTATGCAATAGCTATTTGCAAAATAGTGAAAATAGCATATTTTATTGACATTAAGTGAAGACAGCAATTCATTCTATTTGTGCTTAGTGAAAATAGCAAGACTTTTTAAAATAGCAAATAGCTTTTGATTCTATTTTACACTCTTAAAATATGATTTTCAGCTGTATATACTACTTTTATAGAGCTATCTGCACCTCAGTATTGTATTACATTATAAAACAGTATGCAATAATAACTTATTGAGTCTAAAGTTTCATTTAAATTCATGTTATTAAATAAAGCCCTCCCTAAACCTAACGTTGTCATTATTTTCTTCATTTTTATTGAAAATAAATGCTTTTCTGATGCGATCTGAAATTTGAAAAGAGAGAAAAAATGTTTGCCATAAGGTGGATTCTAACCTGGGTCGATCGTGTGAAATTTAGTATAACATACATGGAGTTAGTGTAAATATTAATTTTACAACTGTAAGGATGTAATGTAAGACCAAAACTGGATATTTAATGAGGAAAAGTTGTATGTGGGACTTGAGAGCTTTAGTCCATTCTGATTTGATGTTGGCTCTACACACCTCATCACACCTTGTTTCTTACAGAAATATCTGTCCTAACGCCCATATAATAGACTCCACTTCCTGTGCATGTAACAACAATCTCCCAAACTACTCTCATAACTCACTTCTTGCACTGGCTTGTTACATTCCTGCTAGGCAGCACACATTTGTATTGGTTTAGAAATTACATTGTAGCCAGGATAACAACTCTCGGAAGTGCATGTTTCTAGGACGTAGGTTTGATTTTGACAGCAGATAGCAGCCCCCTCCCCATTCAACTGCCCCAACATTCACATTCATGACATACCATCTAAAGTCTGTATTTACGGTTGGCTAAGATATTCATAATTCATAAGAGAGGGTTTTTTAATGTTAGCCACTTAATCAGCAAAAATAGCACTATTTTATGTAGAAGAGACATTACAGGAGGAGGTTTTGATTGCTTGACTTGAAGTAAGAGCAAAGTATAAGTTCATTCATTTGTGACCACTCCAGTCCAACAAGTGAAGCCAAAAGCTGCAGGCTTGTAAAAAACAAATCCGTCGTTAAGGAGCTTTTAACTTAAAACTGTTGCTTTTGGCTGAATTCCATGATGCTTTCTTCAGTGGAAAACATCCATCTACTATTAACCTCTGACATCAAAATCCACCAAAAATATTTCTTTAGAGCTGTTTTTGCTTGTAAACACTGCATATTTCTCTCCTAAATTATACAAGACTGCCTTTTCTCTTGAAAGAGGACTCAACTTTAAGCAATTCTTTAAATTGTAATGAACACTTTTCAAGCGACTATCTTGGCAAAATTTCATTTTTGGGTTATTAATCCTTGCATTGCATTGAAGGAACACTATGATACTCACAGTAAGCAGGTATTGAGACACGACCCCCATCATGATCCTCACCTGCAGACACAGAGCAAACATGTGCTTATGTGACGTGGCTGTATGAATGACGTTTCGATCCGTAAATAGCTTCAGAGCGTGTCATTTTTACACCTTCCCTGTCTCTCTCCTCCTGTCTGACCTGTCTGACGGCCTGCAGGCTGGGATTCCTGCCAGTTCAAATTCACAGACACTTTTAGTACGTACCTACATTCACTTTTACACTGAGGCACAGAGAGCATATCTCAGATGCTTTATTAGCAGGAATTTATGAAATCAACAAAATGAGCCAAACAGGCATTACATATTAGAGCATTGAGACAGTGGCAAATAAACAGACCGAAACTCTGACTCATTAAAGGAATAGTTCAGCCAAAAATAATCCCTCTGTCATCATTTACTCACCCTCATGTTATAATGGAACACAAAAGCATATATAAGGATGAGGCTATTTTGCAGTAAGAAGGGGCTGTAAAACTCCAAAAAGGACACCATAAACAACCTAGCCTATTTTTAATATCCTAATGAGATTTATATATATGTATAACATTTTTGAACACATATAAAGCTTGAGCATTTCCTTTTATATTCCCAAAAAGAAAGTCGATCAAACAGGTTTGGAAAGGCATGAGTAAATGATGACAGAGTTTGCATTTTTGGACGGACAGTTCCTCTTGAAATCACCATCAAGACCATAGACGGAAGAGAGCGACATCCATGAAAAACATCTAATAAGTAAACCAACAATTAATCTCTATTATTAGTCAAACAACTGGAGCAAGAAGATATATCAAATCACATGAGAGTCTCTCATACTCACCTCAGCACTGGGCTACTCTGCTGATCCCTAGACGTTTGTCTTCTGACTAGTGTCCTCAAAACTAGATGTATTTTGATAGTGTTTTTAACCGCCCAGACATTCCTCTCACAGATAACAGGAGAAATCTGAGATGCAAAAATGTATCAGTGATCTGACTGGCATATCTCTATTTCTAAATCTTTGTTCACAATTATATGCTCATTTAGTTAAATATTGTGAATCCCTTTAATAAAATAGTTGTAAAAATAGTCAGTGAATTGGAGTTTTGTGGCTTGAAGTTCGTATATGTTAGCTTTGATGTCATATAGCCTATGCAAACAACTCAAAGCTGATATTTTGGCATATGCACATCGTATTATCTATTCGTTTGAAAGCCAGACAAAATTACATTTTATATATAGGCTAGGCCTACACTTCATCTGCATACAATTTTTTCCCAATACAGTTTTAGTAAAGGAACCGTATGAAGAATTGACATCTTGTGGTTGAACTAGGTATTGCAGTCTAAATTCAAAATACTGGGCCCCTCCTTTTCAGACTTGACACACTCAGGTGGCCATGATTGACGAACGCACATGACAATGAATTAAATGAAATGCACTGTATTTTCTGCCAAGCAGGCAACCTGGATGACGAAACACTACTGACTTCGTGATTGGTAGATAGATGGAGGGTGGCGCTTCAGACAACGAGAATATCTAGGCTGTACTACTACTGTCAGCAATATGAGTACTTTTAATTAACATGATTTCTTGATGTCTGTTGAACATAACGTTTTATGATTATTACAATAAATTTCTTAAATAAGGTACCTTTAACTGAGAACCGCTCCAAATGATTTACTGAATCTGAATCTGAATAGTAGAACTGACACAAGGAATAACTAATTCGGTATGATCCTTTTTTTTCTTCTTTTAAAAAAAAAAGAAAAAAAAAGAGTATGAATATCGAATTGTAATTCAAAGAAAATTAAAATGTTGAATTGTTAACTTACTCATTATATATGGAAAATGTTTTATTCATAAATGTAAATTTGCAGTGAAAAACTTATTTTAAAATAGAAATTGGTCACTACCTGTGTACGCTAAAAGAAACAAGAAATACCAAAGGAAAAAATAACTGTTAATTATTTTAAAGCCGTAAATCTACTCTTTGAGTAATTGGTCATTATTTTATATTTCTTTTTAAGTGTCTTTATTTTTATGTCAATTTAATGTTATGATATTGCCCCTGTTTGTTCTGTGTTCCAAAACTGCAATAAAAAAAGAATAACCAATTCGCGAATAATTCAATGGCATCGTTAGTTTTAAATTCGCGACACACGTTGATTTATTTGGGATATATATATGAGGCTTGTTTCCAGTGGAGGAGGTTACGAATTACAACTACTCGCGTTACTGTAATTAAGTAGTTTTTTGCGTACTTGTACTTTTTTGAGTATATTTTTAAAGCTGTACTTTTACTTGTAATTAAGTACAATTTTGGCAGCAAAATCTACTTCATTACTTTTAAATCATAGTCCGTTACAGAGTACGCCCGCATTTTTAAATGATATTCAAACCTTTGATGCATTTCAGTAGCCAATAAAGATATCCAGTCGTAAACGGACCGAAGCAGTGATATCTAAACCAGCAAAGGCTGACTAAGAACATTCTAACCGGAGCTACTTCTCCATGGTTATGTCTATAGCGATTCATGTACGCGTGTATTACTCCGCAGCGGTGACGGCCCGACCAGGATAAAATAGTTCGAATATAAGCGCTTATTATAAGTGTACCGTAGAGATTCGGGATAAGAGAGATCGGCGGCTTAAAAGCAGAATTCATGATGTACGCGCACATGATATATATTTTGCAAATTTTGAACAAAGAAAATCGTACAGACTGCTGCTTTAAGCCAATGAGCACTATGATGCGGTGCATGAATATACACGTGCTGCGTCTCGCTCTCTCCTCGTATCCGCCTACTGTCAATCGCACAGTCTGAATGTCCACACGGGATTACAGGTATTCCGCATACATTTAATCATTCGCGCGCAAATGTTGCTGGCTCTTTGTTGAAAAGGTAAAGATCAAGATCTAGTTTTATTAAACTGTGATAAAGCCTAGTTGTTCGAGCCATAGTTATCCCCATCAGTTGTGTGAATGGGGCAGTCCCTCCTCTTACTCTTTCTTTGTGTAAAGCTCTACCAGACTCAAACATTCTCTTCCACTCATGAAGGCAGGATCGTTTATACTACAGTACTTTTGTGATCCGGAAGACTCGGACTCAGACATGTTCAGATTCAAATGCAGCTTTAATAAACAGATCGTAGTCGTACAG
>JAUMHP010000082.1:15471325-15488827 GCA_032361065.1 Enteromius trimaculatus | reverse complement strand
GGTGCAGGGTGATGATCGGAGGAGTGCGTGTTCGAGCGCTGTACAACTACAGCGGAGAGGAGGCTGATGAACTCTCCTTCAGAGCAGGTGATCATACAGCTTCTGCCGCTAACCTCTGAGAGCGGAGCTGCGGAGCTAACCGCTGTGTGTCTGTCTCACAGGTGAAGAGTTCCTGAAGGTGGAGGAAGAGGATGATCAGGGCTGGTGCTGGGGCGTGAAGGAGGGCGGAGTCCAGGGCTTTTATCCGGCCAATTACGTGCTGCCTGTCAAATGATGTCACGAATCATCACTGAGGCACAACACTATCTATTCAGAATTATGGAAACTAAATCAACCTGAATGTCGTTGCATTAGGACTTTTTCTGCGACATCAATTATCTTTTAAAACCTACCTTTTTGTTTTTGCTTAAAAAGTGTTTGTGTTCCATTTCTGTGCCTTTAAGTGATGCTTCATCACTTTTTTTTATCTAATGCTATGACATTTTAAGTGTCCAAATACTTCATATCTCTGGTAAATACAGTGTTTCTACAGACCAAGATGAAAATAAAACATGAACGCTCTTTCACGAATCAATCCTTTACCTCTTCATTTAATAGTATAGAATGTCATTCATTTTAATGAACACATTTTTTTCCCTCCTGTGCTTTTGGAAAACTTCCTAGAAAGCCAGAGATCGGCAAAGGATTCAAGCCGAGTCGAGAAACGCCTCTTTGTAATTTATATATTGCTTAATGAGGGGTTGTAGAAAAACCAGTAGGAGCTTGTTAGAAAGCTTGCGGGGCACTGGAGAAACAGCCTCCATTATCATCAGAGCCAAACCTAGATTAGATTTCACCTGGACCGAATCAAACTATAAATAACCTTTCTGTGCACTGACACACAACACTGCCACATCCAGGACCCAAGCGGCAAGGGAGGAATTTTAACAGGTATCCGGAAAAACAACAAGGAACAGGTGCGTAACTATGGCAACCAGCCATTAATCCTGGAATGACAGGGACCTCTGCCGGTGGATCCGAAATCACATCTCTCCGTCTGTTTTAATGCTGTTTTCCAGAAGACTCAGAGCTTGTATATATTTTGCATATTTTTTGTATTTGGAATATTATAAATAAACTACCATTTACGTTTTTATTTTTGGAGAATTCAGTCTTCTGCTCATCAAAGCTGGATGTATTTGACCAAATGCCATTGTAAAAAAATTAGAAATATTATTAGACTTCAAAAGAACTGTTATGTATTTGGATATATTTTGAAATTCACTTGATTCCAGAAGTGAATTTTTAGCCTCATTACTTCAGAAATCATTGCAGAACTCTTTACATGTCGTTACCCTCACTTTTTAGTCAGTTTATTGCATCCTTGCTGAATAAATGCATTCATTACTAAGTTTTCTAAGTGCTTAAAAGTTACGTTAAGTTACGTTGCTACTTTACTTTTTATTTGTGTATGAATGAATTATTAAAGCTGTTAGCACTAACTTAAAAAAAAAAAAAAAACACTTTTGAAGCATAATTAGTTCATTAACACTGTTTGGGGGCAGTCGTGGCCTAATGGATAGGGAGTTGGACCTGTAACCCAAAGGGATTGTGGGTGGTGGGAGTGAATAACCAGTGCTCTCTCCAACTTTAATACCAGGACCCTTGAGCAAGGCTCCTTTCCCCCAACTGCTCCCCAGGTGCTGCATCACTGGCTCCAGGTGTGTGTTCACGGTGTGTGTGTGTGTGTGTGTGTGTGCACTTGGATGGGTTAAACGCAGAGCACAAATTATAGTATGGGAAACCATAAGTTACTTCACTTCACTCGATGTTAATAGCAAAACAAAGTCCGAAGACATTTTGTAAGTTACTAAGGGCCCACCAAACACAACTTATAAAACCTATGCAAATTTTGTCTCGCTTTGATTATGTTTCTGGCCTCATGTTACAGTGAAAAAGTTCATAATCTGCTTTGTAATGGTAAAGTTATTATAACACCAACTCCCCTTTTGGACTGGTCCTCTGTAGTATTAACATCTAGCTAAATTCATCCTCTAACAGTTGTTCTTACCGTCATGAGTAGCACAGATATATTTGTAGCAATAGCCAAAAATACATTATATGGGTCAAAATGATCAATTATTATTTTATGCCAAAAATCAAGTTCCATAAAGATATTTAGTAAAATTCCTTGCATAAACTTAATTTTTGGATTAGTAATGTGCGTTTTATTATAGTAAAAGGTTTTTGGCGCATTGATTGCCATTTGTATAACCAGAGTTTTACTGTGGTTAAACTGTGCCATGGTTTAACTAGACTATAGCAACCATTGTTTTGCTTTTGGTGGTTATTTATAGTAAAACCATGCAGGGAACGAACAAACTGGCTTACATTCAATTCTGATATAATGTTTCACAACAGTAATTTGTGCAAACCGAGTTCTTGAGATAGTGACGGTCGATAGGCTAATAGTGATCGAGCTAAGCTAGCATGTCCATACGTAGCAGGCCATCGCGTCAGTATTAGTAACAGAAGCACATCGCGTTTCTCTGAGGCAGATACAGAGAACTCATTCACAGCACACAGACACAGTCCTCCACACATACATACATGAGAACCCACATCAACCGCCTCAGAGAGAAGAAAACACACACCATAGGCCTAAGATATTGATGCGCCAGGGGAAAAACGAAGCGAGGATCAAATCCGCGCGCCTGTGACATTGAAAACAGAAAGCCTCCGTGCGACAGATGCGTTTAAGACGTCAACAAAACTGATGACACAGCTCAAGTTTGGCCTTAAACGAGAGGGAGTGATATAGCTGGCGCGGAACGGGGGAGTTGTTTATTGTTTGTTTGTTTATATCTGTGTGTGCGCGTCTGTGCGTGTTGTAAGGAACGAGTGAGGTGAGGGAAGGCAGAATATCCACTGCACCACTGTGTGACTGGATTCTTAATGGGAGGGGGATGGAGAAAGAGAGAGAGAGAGAGAGAGAGAGGTAGATGGCTTATCATTAAGTCATAATACATACTGGAGGACACAAGTGTGTGGGACGCAGAGTTCAACACGGAACCGGAGGAGAGATCAAACAGGGCTGCTAATATGAGCTAACTACTGTATGTTCAACATGCAGGCCAAGCACCATCGCGACAGCTAGATCTGTTCAAGACGGCCTGTTTATTCATGTATTCCTATACCGAGAGAATCAGCATTACTAGCGGTCTTCAACCTTTGGTAGGGGTTGCAAAGTTACCACCACCACCGCCGAAAAGAAAAAGCTAACTGGGGTGCAGTTTAAAATAAATGCATAGCTAAGCATCAGCGTAAATGTATTTGTGCACGCTTTTAGGCCTGCCTACGTGAATTCCAGTCATGCATTTTGGATTCCTAGTTTTCCTTGTAATGTTTTCTAAATAACGTAATGCTTAATGACTTAAATAAGTGCCCTCTAAAGAAATAGTTCACACAAAACTTTGAATTTTCTGAACATTTATACTGACCCTCAGGATGTAGATGAGTTTGTTTCTTCATCAGATTTGGAGAAATGCTCAGCATTAGATGCACTGCAGTGAATGGGTGCCGTCAGAATGAGAGTCTAAACAGCTGATAATAACATCACAATAACCCACAACACTACAGTCCATCAGTTAACATCTGGAGAAAACAAAAGGTGTGTGTTTATAAGAGATAAATGCATCAGTCTGTTATCTGTAAGTCCACCCTCTGCTGTCCTCTAACATCAAAATCCACAATATATTGGTTTAGAGCGGTTAACTTAACGGTTTTAGGTAACTTATTCAACAAAACTACCCCAAAATAAGACCTACGAGCATAGTTTTAATACGACATCATGTAATATCCGCAAGACTTTGTCTAGTTTTATAACAAGATGCTGAGATGACCACTATGAAGTGGATAGAGGACTTGTCTTTTAGTATCTCTCTATATCTGTTGAAGAAACAAACTCATCTGCATCTTTGAAGGCTATTCATGTGGCATAGAAATATAAGATGTGTATTTAGGATTTATATATATATATATGTGTGTGTGTGCGGGTTTATGTGGTTTATGAGGACACACATTTGTATAATGACATGGTTATGACATAGTTATTACAACATGAAGGTGATTTATGAGGACATTTCCAGTGTCCCCGTAATTCAAAAGGCTTTAAAAACATACTAAATGGTGGTTTTTTGAAAATCTAAAAATGCACACAGTTTCCAGTAAGGGGTAGGTTTAGGTGTAGGGTAGGTCAATAACACATACAGTCTGTACAGTATGAACCCTTAAGCCTATGGAGAGTCCCCATAAATCACAAAAACCAACGTGTTTTGTGTTTAAAGAAAATTAGCTGTTTTTATGTCTGTCCACAGGCTTACTGACCTCTGATTGAAAACCCAGAAGCTGAACTTTGAACATTTGAACCTATAATAATTTACTGCATCAAGATTGTCTTCTCTGGCAAACAGTTAGTGAGAGTTGTCCATAGCAAACATCTAATGATGACAGTTAACAAATATAAATGTTTATATGTAGCTCAAGTTACAAACAAGCAATTTAAACATCATTTAGATGAGTGCTTTTCAAAGAAAGAATCATTATGGGGACTAATTTTGATTTTGTATTTCATGTCAAAATGCTGTCACTTACTTACAAGACATTTTGTGAACTATGCGTCACGTGCTGGACGTACGAAAATAACGAAATAAACATGTCCCTGGCACAAATAAATAGATTCAATTAAATTATTAGATTATAAAATTAAAGCATGCCTCGAAATGCAGTCACTTTAGATGGAAGCATCTTGCAATCGCATACTTTCAAACACTGTTTTTGATACAAAAGCTGTTATTATAGAATCAGTCAAAAGTTTTATTGGAAAAGTTTGGAAGTCTGCAATTTCATATGAATTTGTATGATTTCTAGAGAAAAAAAAGTCTATTCCTAAACATGAACTATATAATATACATGAAATTATAACCCAGATGACATTAAATACAGGTTCACTTGCATAAACAGGTTTGTCACTTGCATTGAACCACTGCTCTACACAAACAGCATTGCCATCCTAAATCTATATGAGAAGCTTCAGTGGTGTATAATTAGGATCTCAAATCCACCATAAATGATCTGCGAGTCTTGTTGAAAGCGGGGATGAATGCATTGCTGTGTGAATGCATGGCTGTAGGGAAACGGGCTTCAGCAGGTGTGTTTTGTGCATGTCTCAGTAGTCCGTTCTTCAGCTGGTCGCTGTATTCAGGACCGTCGCTACGGACTTTACGTAAGATGTTGCGCTGGGTGCAGCATCCGTCCCTCTCTACGGCCACGACGCGCACGATCTGCCTGCATACACTTAGAAAAATGCGCCAGTAGGTTTGTACGCCTCATACCCCGGATAATCAAATTACATTCGATTTTCACACTTTACGGCGAGCGATCGCATCGTTTTTGTTCCAGCGGTGGTATGATCTGTTAACTATATATTCACCGTTATTCACCGTGTCGGCGCGCACTAACGCGCTCCGGATCTGAGAGAGACACCGAATCAACGGGGGAAAAATCATTAGAAAAAGATCCGTCGAGGAGAAAGGAAAAGGTACGACATGCATTTGATCTGATGCACGATATCAAATGCTGTGAATTGCATCTGATCACAGTTGATGCTGAATGACTGACGCGCATTGATTTGATTTAATAGGTTTCCACATGGTTACGATGTGTATGATTGATTAGAAGAGCATCCGGATGATGCGATGGATGCATGAGAGGAGAACGGTAAGATCTTTCATTCAGCGTTCGTTTTATTTATTTATTTAGCTACATTTATTTATTTATTTCGACATTTATTTATAGAAATGAACCTGGCCGTTTGGAATTAGGGCGATTTGGCGGTTGGCGATGTAAATGACGGCTCTGCTTGATTTGCATTTTTCTTTCTCATTATCCGTGAATTACACAGACACCGTGTGCCATTTTGTTGCGCGTCTTCGAGGGAGCGAGCGCGCCTGTGTGTGTGTGTCAGGGCCTCACTTGTGTATTTCACGCGCGTACAACGGTCTCCGTTAAGACGCCGCAGTCACTAACGCATTCAGATGCACCGATTTTCTCTCATATAAGAGCAAGAGACCCACTGCGGACGCCGTCTGTCATGATGGAGACCGCCGCTTCTGGCGTCTTTTGAAGGTTAATTAACAATCAATATAACGGATTATGAAATAGATGTTTAATTTGTGCCTCCGACTTTTTTTTTTTGGCCTGTGGCTGGTTTTAACGAAGCCGTAGTGCAAACAGAGCGCCGCCACCCAACCGGATTCCGACACCCAGCATCTGCAAATCAATTTAGCGTTGTCATGGTTACAGTGAAGCTGCACCACCGCACCTGTGACACACACACACACAAGCGAGATGCGCCTGCGTGTGATGGACAAAGATGTTAAAGCCATATTACGAGACCATCTTATTTACAATTTTGTAGTTTAAAAGAGATTACTCCCGCTTACGAGCGCCTTTTGTACGCACAGTCCTACTCTGGTTTTATTTGGTAAGTGTTCTGTTATCAGCTAAAGGTCATACACTTGTTTTTTTTTTTACACAGCTTGTTTCTCCTTACCCCGATCTGCATGTTAATACCCTCACCGGTGTTCTGAAAGCTTTTCAGTGTGCGCATGTGTTCTGCGCATGCCTGATTACACTTTGATGTCAACATTTCAAAATCAATGTAAATGTATTTTTTATTGTGCCAGGGGTTGTAGGATGTTTTTTTTTTTTTTGCGCAAAATGTTGGTGTTTTTTTTTTTGATAAATGCCATAATTTCAAGATTTTTATTTATTTTTTTTACTTTGGATGTAAAAACATTTACTTGTGTTCCCAAATTGTCACAGTGTTATCATTATAACATCAAAAACGGAAAAATGTAATAATTTCAAACATAATGTAAACATGGTTTTCTTGGTTCTGTAGGATGAGATTATTTTTGATCAGTGTATTGTGGTTGTAAACTTGTTTGATGACCTTTGGTTTAGAACAATGACCAGCAGTACCCTAAAATGATCATATTACCAACTTTAGATCTAGAACTATTTTACGTTTTGTTTGTAGAACTTAATACAAAAGTAAGTAGAATTCAAAAAAGATCAGGATCATTTAGCATCATTTATTTAAATATAAGCAGTATTTACTGACATTCTTGCATATTTATGCTAAAACACCATTCTGCCAAAATGTTTAGTTGTAAGGCTGTTTATACAAACAAATTCTGCTGGTATTGCATTACTGTCATCCAACATTCTTCATGGGTCATTTGATATCAGCATTATTCTGTATTTATTCATAGTAAACATCAGTGTTCAGACATGAGAGTTGTTTTCCTCTTCATTTGTAGAGCTCATATGCAGTGTTTGCATGCCCACATCTCCTTGTATTGAATGTCTGTTTCCAAGTAGCAATGTGAATACTGTAGTATTGTATGTTAGCCTTTTTCCTCTCTAATAATCTATTTTTATGTTTACAATACCAAAAATGTATGCACATTTAATAAAGACAGCTTTTTTGCAGATATTACAACCTGTAGCCTTCAACCAGTCTGGACCACTAGTTAAATAAACACTATAAAGCAAGGCCAGACCAATCAAAATCTGGAAGCTTTTTTACATGGGTGAGAAAAAAATTAAGCGTTTTGTCTTACAATTATGACTGCTCACTCAAGGTTCAAAAGTTGTAAAATAAGCAGAAAAAAATTGTGGAAATGAACTGAAATTAAATTCTACTCCGGCTGGGCTAGAGGTCACAACATTTAATTGCACAGGTCAGAGTTTTTAGTTTGCTGATGTACTGACCCTTACACCCTTAGCTATATGAAATACGATAAGCTGTTCATATATGCAGTTTTTGACCTCTCTCGTCCTCTTTCTCACTCGTTCCCCCTCCCGTCTATTTTCTTTCAGTAAGCAAGGCCAGTGCTGACTGTGATGATTCTGAGCAGAAGACTCCCGTAGCAGCATCCAGTGCTGTTGACAACTGCGTGGAATACACTTTGATGCCACAAGATACCTAATTCCACAAGTTAATCGTAAAAAAAGTTAATTCTTTCTCTTGTTTTGTGGCCTAACTAAAAAAAAAAACACTTCTGTTTATCAAGTTCTGAGGGGTTTTGCAACTCACTGTTTACCTTTTTTTTTTTGTTTTAGGAAAGGGGCAGGACATGACTCAGTTGCCATGCAGGCTGCTATTGTAACAGGCCTTTTCAGCCCCTCCCCCCTCATCTGGTTGGTCCAACTCTTGTTGTGGCCACACCTCCTTGGACCTAGATTGGCCGAAGCCAGTCCCGCCTGCCCTATTCCCTGTAGCTGTTCCAATCAAGCCAGTCGAGTGATCTGTACCAGAAAAGGCTTAAATGAAGTTCCACAGAGTATCTCATCCAATACTCGATACCTCAACCTCCAGGAGAACTCCATACAGGTAACCTCCTCGATTCCCTAAATAGGTCTATAAGACATTTTCTCTTAGAACTAGACATAACTGCATCCCTCTATCCAAAAACCCAAAATGACTTGCAGAGCCCTAGTGCCAAAGACACTCGGTCAATGCACTCTGCTGGTTAGCACTGTAAACCAGTCATCTTCAGTCAATCACAGGGTGACAGATGGACGCATATGCACATACTACAAAATAACAAATATGCAATTTTCCTGTGTATGCATACTAACACAAAGTCATACAGCAATCTTAATCGCTCATACTGCTGCAGAACAAGCAAACCTGTTAGAGTATAGATGCAGTAACCCAGTTCCTTAATATGTAGGCTGTTATAACTTACTGTATTCTCTTCCTCTCGTTTTCTGCAGGTGATCAAGTCAGACACCTTTAAGCACCTAAATCACCTGGAAATCTTACAGTTGTCTAAAAACCAGATTCGCCAGATAGAAGTGGGAGCTTTCAATGGCCTTCCCAATCTTATCACCCTGGAGCTTTTTGACAACAGACTACCACTGGTGCCGTCACAGGCGTTCGAGTACCTGAGCAAGCTACGTGAACTCTGGCTAAGGAACAACCCCATAGAGACACTTCCGGCATACGCCTTCCACCGTGTGCCGTCGCTGCGGCGGTTAGACCTCGGCGAGCTACGCAAACTCAGTTTCATCTCAGAGGCCGCATTCGAAGGGTTGCTGAACCTACGTTTCCTGAATTTGGGCATGTGTGGGCTTAAGGATGTACCCAACTTGACGCCTCTCGTGAGGCTAGAGGAACTGGAGCTGTCTGGAAACCAGCTGGGAGTGGTGCGTCCCGGATCGTTCCAAGGCCTGGTGTCTCTACGCAAACTGTGGCTCATGCATTCTCGGATCTCCGTAATTGAGAGGAATGCCTTTGATGACCTCAAGAACCTGGAGGAGCTCAATCTGTCCCACAACTCTCTGCATTCGCTGCCCCATGATCTCTTCACTCCACTGCAGCAGCTGGAGCGCGTCCATCTGAACCACAACCCTTGGATTTGCAACTGCGACGTTCTGTGGCTGAGCTGGTGGCTTAAAGAAACCGTGCCTGACAATTCCACTTGTTGCGCACGTTGCCATGCCCCACCGGGTACTAAGGGCAAGTATATTGGTGACCTTGACCAGCGAGACTTCACCTGCTACGCACCTGTGATCGTGGAGCCACCCACTGACCTGAACGTGACGGAGGGAATGGCAGCGGAGCTGAAATGCCGCACTGGGACATCCATGACTTCTGTTAACTGGTTGACCCCCAATGGAACCTTGATGACCCATGGAGCGTACAAGGTCCGGATCTCAGTCCTGCATGATGGAACCCTGAATTTCACCAACGTGACCATGCAAGACACCGGACCCTACACCTGTATGGTCACCAACTCTGCTGGCAACACCACAGCGACTGCTGTGTTGAATGTCTCTTCATCCGATCCGGGCAATGGCTACAGCTACTTCACAACTGTTACCGTTGAGACTGTAGAGACTGTGCAAGATGGTCACGATTCGGCACGGCAGTTCGTCAACATGACGTTTATCAGTTTTCCAAGCCCGACGGCCGCATCTGCATCGGCAGGTCCCACTGGCTCGATGCTGTCCTCCTTGTCACCTCGAGCCACTCGTGCACCCGATGGCCCATTCACGGTCTCCATAACGGACGTCGCCAACCAGTCGGTTCTTGAAGATGTAATGAAGACAACCAAGATCATCATCGGCTGCTTTGTGGCCATCACCTTCATGGCGGCTGTGATGCTGGTCGTCTTCTACAAGCTTCGCAAGCAGCACCAACTGCACAAACACCACGGGCCGGCTCGCGCCATCGAAATCATCAACGTCGAGGATGAGATCGGATCTGCTGGTGGAGCTAGCGGCATCACGGGAGGGAGCACCATTCACACAGGAGCAGGTTCCATAGGAGGAAGCGGACAGAGTCCGAGGAATCACGACCCTGAGATCATGACCCTGCCGAGCGTTGGGCAAGTGGACCACCTTAACCACTACTACAAACCACACCACTTTAACAACAATGTGCTGGGACTGAATATGGCCTCTGGAATGCTCAACAACAAGCCCAACCCTTCCTCCCAAAACCAGGCTTCGACCATGAAAACGGGGACGTCCTGTGACCCCTGTAACCCAGGGTCGACCTCTCCTCCCCTGCCAATTCCCATTCCAATGGCGATGACCTTCCATGGAACTCTGAAAGGCCTTAGTCACGTTCCCAACATGCAGACTGAGCCGTTGTTGCTATCGAATGGCTCCAAGGAGAGCGTTCAGGAGACCCAGATCTGATTACCCTTGCATACACATGCACATGCAGGAAGGGAAGTAGACTGGTATTTATGCCAGTGTGACTGTCAAGTCTCTGCAGTCTTTGACTTTTGGAACTCCGTCCCTTTCCGACTGATTCTATGGAATATTCCTTTGTTGAACAGAGAGACAGGCTTTTACTGAGGAAGTGGACATGGCGCTGTTGAGTACATATGTGCCAAAGCAAGCGTCTTTTTTGCAGTTCTTATGAGTTGTGTCCGCGTATAAAAAAATATAGTCTATATTAAAGTAGTGTAATTACTTAAGTGTTGGTTTGCCACAGTCCAGCGACACCGAGTACACACACTGATGTACAGCAGCTAACAGACCTGTATAAAAGCATACACACATTTACACTTCCGGGAGGTTGACATCATTATTCATCGTACTCACCTCGGTAGGTAGTGTACCTGTGTGTGTGTGTGTGTGTGAGTGTGTGTGTAAGGGACGGTATTAACTGAGACTAATTCAAAAATAAAGACTTAAACTGCTGTGATCCAGAACACATGCTCATGTTCACTCTGCGTCATGATGACATTCTGAATCTAGCACAAGTGAGGATCAGTTCATAAGCTCAGAAATCTGAACTCTAAAAGACACCAGTTTCAGGGTGACACACACTTTCATCACCTAGAGGAGAGGGCAGAGAGAAGAAGCCTTTCTATGTGAACAATAAGAGTACTTGGCTGCTGTCCTCAGCAATGGTACCACAGTACCTGCTGCCGTAGTGCAAACTCTCTGTGCATATCTGCGTTCGAAGAGATCTTGAGTGTCATATGTTCGTCTTTTCGCCTGAATTGAAGAGTAACAGCAGTGTGTAAGGGCTATTTCACTGGCTTTCGATGTGTGCAGAACGTGTCTGGACTTAAAGTCAACATGAAACGCAACATTTAACTTCTGTAGTATGAGGATATTCAATGGACGCAGGGCGGGACTTGACTCTATTCTTCAGGAATTGATTGGATCGTGAAAAGCAGGCGTACCTGAACGGATTTGAGAGGGATTTGTGACGGTAGCCGAACCGGAAAGTCATTTCAGAGGCGGAGCAGGTTACATTTTGATAAAAGATTCTGAAGATATTCTTTTTTTACTCGGCATAACGTGCACAGATGACTCGTGCACAATAAGGAATGTGTGTTAACATAAACGGCATCCATTTTGAGTTCATGTTGACTTTAAAATAAGCTGTATTAAAGCTTTGACTTACACTGGGATATGCAGCACAGGGGATTTCGCCAACAGGAAAAATTTTAGATTTTTAACAGAGAGAGAATGAAAGACATCGTGAAAATGTCCAGATTTTTCTGATGAAAGATTTTGCAATATGACATGTAATCTAATGTAAAGATTTTCAAGTATACTGTTTATAGACCAAATCGCTGGGTTTGGGAATCAGGGTTCAGGGAATGGGAATAACACCGCTCTTGAGCCGCTTCAAATTTAACGTTAGCCATCCATTTTGGGGGAAAACTTGTATGCCTCACTTTCAGAGAGTATTTTCTTTGAAGAGATTCGCGGACTGACAGGTCCTTCGTGGGAGCCATATGACAACTGCTGACTACATAAAGCGTTCTATTCATCCTTGAATGGCTTTGAAGTTGTATAATAACAATGTGCAATGTGCCATTAATTGGAGTAGAGTACACATGCGTGTAATATTGTAATTGCTGCATTAAACTTTATTCGGTTTTTAATTTCCAATTCATCATCTTTTATTAGATTGTTGGTTTTGCAAATGCTGGGAACTTTCCTTGATGAAACCGGGCAGTTGTTTTCTGCATTCAATCATCACATTTGATTGAGGACACAAGTGCTATACATAGTTTGCCATTATATCCCACCAGTCCTTCAAATGTCTCCCTGCTAGTCTTCATAATGGAATCATAGGGTGAACTATATATATATATATATATTTCTGCTGCTTTCATTGCTTTCCATATTCCTCCCTACAGTATGAAAGCTGATTGTGTTTGAATATCCAGTGGAGTTGCTTAGCAACAACATCATTGCCAGGAAATGCTCTTAAAAGCTTATTGTAGCACCTGACCCTCATCTGCTGATGCGGAACATAGGTAGATCAAAATTACATCAGTATCACATAAGTAAAAGGTTAGTTAATGTGCGGAACGCATCCTCCGTGCCTCGCTTTGTGTCCTCGGCACCAGAAAAGACTATAGCGCACACATCTTGGGGTGTACGCATCTGCATTCCTCTCGGATCCAATATTTGAACGTGCCAGTCTATTTAACATTAGCAAAGTGAACGATTTTCAAATGCAGTGCTTAAGCTTCATGAAACAAGCCTTGATTTGCTACATGAGGGAGATTCTCATTCTAGAGTATTTTATTGGGCACGAAACGGATTGATTTTCCTGTAGGAGTAGGTCTGAAGTTTTTTTAACGCATATGTATGATCATTCTGGAGTTTTTTTTTTTTTTATAAGTACACCAGCAAACATACATCCACTAAATAAGCGACAGATCGAGTCAGACTTGCATTTGAGCCTTTTCCATACCTCTTTTTCTATTATATAAGCAAACTTGTGAAATGTCAAATGGCCAAATGCTTACCTGCCCAAGATCATGAGGCAGTGAATAAGCACGTCAGCGTTCAGATGTGTGTCGTCCCGTAGCAGGTTGTTCTCATCTATGCATCCTCTCTGCGGCCAGCAAAATCACATTACCCTTACAGCTACTGAGAGACAATTCATCTAAACCTTTCCCCATTTTCCAAAGCTGCTCTAAGCTGATTTCACTGGCTGTGAGATGAAGACACTGGGGCTGAGACCAGTGTTGAAGCTGTTTCTGAATCAGAACAGAAAGATTGCATTATGACTATTAAACGAAGCGGTGTCATCACTGTAGACTCTAAATGTGGTGGGTTTCTCGCTCTCCGTCTCTCTCACCTTCTCACACTGACCATGTGTTCATGTATTGCCATGTATATAATCTAAAGATGTAAATATTCTCTATTTTTTGACTTACCATTAGCAGAACACGTGTTCTTCAGGAATTGAAACAGAAGGAAGCTTTTTGGAAACTATCTGCATTTCTCTTTCCCTCAATTTATGTGTGAATCTCATGAAAATGGCCCCATTTCACCCCAGCATCAAGTGAACAGAACTGTATAGTGCATACAGGTAATTAATCCTGGCCAATCCTAAGAATTGTATTGATTTTTGTGATGTTTCATTTCATGATAATCAAGCAAATTTTACTGTATGGATATTTTATTTTTTATTTTGTTTGTAATTTTCAAATTGTCTTGTAGATTGTCATTACTGTGTATAATACAAAAAGTAATATAAATAAATTAGCATAAAGCAGTGAGTACATCTAACAGTAACATACTTTTTTTGCAGTTTTGAAAATTATTTTCTTTTGCCGCAGTTTTATTCCGATGAAATGTCACATGGTTAAAAAACACTCAAAATAGGTTGGCTAATAACATTTTGTGGTGAAATGTAACCAGTTTTTGGTCATTTTTTTGAGATTCACTCATGTTTCTCTGTATCTTTAGGACAACACACTCCTAAAAAAAAAAAAAAAATTAATAAAAAATCAAACTTCATCTTTTTGCATTAAAAAAAAACAAAAAAACATACAGTACCGCTGATATCGGCTCTGTTCCATTTAGATCTGTTCCCCATCAGTTTACCTATTTATTTGTACTGAGTATTTTTAGTTAATTTGCTTTCTTTTCTCTGTTGATGCTGTGTGGTTCGGTTGTGGAGAGCTAGTTGATTGGCCAGCAGTTCCGGGTCAAAGGTTGTGGCAAATGCTTAACTGTGCGTGTGAGTCTGCACTATGCCATTCGCTACACAGATGCTCCTATCAATAAAAAATGGACATTTTTGGCTTTAGATCTCTGACTGCGTGTCTTTATGTTTGACTTTTAAAAAAAAAAGGGGTTTTGAAGACGAGGTGTGGCCTTTACATTTTTTCATAGCCAATCAGTAATGCTGTCTGCATGTGACTTGTGTCTCTTGGGGGCGGGGTTTCAGAGAGGGGGTGTGGTCTAATTGAGCAATGGCCTGGTGGAAATGGCTCACATGTAGATATTCAATCTATCTTTCTGCAGAAGGATTAAATCAGTGCTTCTCAAATATTTTATTTAATAGCCATATTATATGTTGGACACTGAGCTCAATTATTTATCATGCAAGTAAAAAGAAGTCCTTAAAATATTGAAAACGTTTTATATTTTTTTTCCCTTTTAAAAAACCTGACTGAAAAAGAAAACACTTTGCTGTCGTAAATGTGCATGTTAGTTGCGTTTTATTATTTGCATTCAAGTAACGTTATCGTGACCTTGCATCCCAGCAGTTGGGAACAACATCACAAGACGATTTTCATTACATTAAAACACACCTGACCGTCTGATCCGCTCTTGTTTGTGACAGCGACCGGATCACTGTACATCAGCCGCACTGAAGCGCAGTGAAACATACAGTTTAAGAATGTTCAGTGGCAGAATGCAGTGACTGACCAATCAGAAAACAAGTATTCTGTAATATGGAGTACATCACAGCTCAAACGTCTGGAATAGTTGCACTTTCTTTAGTGTCTCTTATGCTGACCAAGGCTGCATTTGATAAAAAAATCTGAAATATTATTACAGTTTGAAATAACAATTTGTAATTTATTCCTATCATTACTGTAGTCTTCAGTGTCACATGTTCCTTCGGAAATCATTTTAATATGCTCAAAATACATTTCAGAATGCTGAAAACATTTGTGCTGCACAGTATTTTTGTGGAAACTGTGATATATTTAATTTTTTCTCTATTTGATCAATATAAAGTTCTAAAGAACCACTTTTATTTGAAGTCTTTTGTTACATCATAAATGTCTTTCCTGTCATGTTTGATCAATTTAATACTATTTCATTGTTATATATTTGATTAAATCTTACTTTGCCCAAATGTTTAAGCGTTTCACCATTTCCACAAAAATATTGGGCGGCACAACTGTTTTATAAACTAAAATAAAGTTTACTCCAGGACTGGGCATTAGTTAAATTAAGATATTTAAGCAACTTTTACCAAATTGCCTTATAAGAAAATATTACAGGTGTGCATCAACACAGAAGAATGACATATTTTAAGATATGTCAGAGCGAGGTATTTTCATCTGAGACAGCTCAATGCAATTTAGTCTTGGACTAGCTCAAGCCTCGTCTGTGAAACTGGGGGTATATCTCCCATATCTCTCAACATAATAATAAAAACGTTTATTGAGCGGAATATCAGAACAATTTTTGAAGAATCACGTGACGATGAAGAAATTTACAGCTTTTACTGTATTTCTAATCAAGCGAAGGCAGCTGTGGTGAGCAGAAGAGGCTTTCCAGAGGCTCTACAAAGCCAAACTTGTAACCGGTGGCCATCGAATGCTTCTCAACACACTGTACGTGGGAAATCTCGGTTGTGTTGCGGCCTCACCTAAACGCCACACACTTCCTGCATACACTCCCTGTTCTGGCTGCAGCGTTTCCATAGCAACTGTGAAATGTGGGAAACCCTCTGTCCTTCAGAGAGGAGTGAGTGAGAGAGGGGGAGCTGCAAACCAAGTGATGGAGCATCAGCACATAGCGCTTTTTGCTCCTGGAAATCATCTGCATCGATGCCGCTCGCCGACGGACTGTATGCCTTACTGTATTTTTCCACCGTCTGGTGTCCCGCTCAAACCTCGGACAGACAGGCAAACGCGCCGTGCTGCGTCTCTATACCGACCGGGTCGTCTTTCCAGAGGTCACAGTCTTCATGCTGGCTCGTTATATTTGAGATATACGGGATAGTTATCAGCAGTTGCTGTTAATCAGATTCGAGCATCTGCGAGCATTGAACGTCTGCATCAGTAGCGAGGCCTCTGTTTCCATGACAACCAGGGTCTGAAAATAGCCCACTCCCTCTCTCTCTCTCTCCCTCTCTCTCTCGCTCTCTCTTTCTAACATGCATGTATTTATTGTTTCTGAAGACATGCCAGTGTTTTTTTCCCCTCCTTTTCCCTGCTGTCTGACTCTCCCCTCCGCTCCCCTCATTGGCTTTCCCCTCCCCTTTGCTTTCCAGAGCTCACCTCTCTGCTCCTCTCCTCTCCTCCGCTCGTCTCCCCTCCATCTCGGCTGATATATAGTGGCTCAGTTGCCATGGAAACCTGCAGAAACTATGGTGATGGTCTTACAGCATCGCCTCAGCAGCACCAAGTGGTTGAGAACAACTGCATGCAATGATTTATGCAAATTAATACAGTAAATTGGCAAGTCAAACTGAAAGGTTTGTTTTTATTATGATTGTTATTTTACATTTTTTTTTTTGCTGTCAATATTTGGCTATTAATATTCCAAGTATATATACATGGAATTTCTATATCTATCTATAAATCTATATCTATGTGGAAGATTATGTATATGTGTGATGTAAAAATATTTTAAAACAGATACAATATATTTTCATTCTTATATTATTATTATTATTATTCATTTATGAATTATGAATTATTGAATTATTATAATTTTTAGGATTAAATGTCCTTAAATGTCACAAAAGTAATAAAAAATTCCCAAAATATGCTAAATATTTTAGGCAATATATATACATATATATATATATATATAATTTTTTTATTTATTTATTTTTTAATTTTGAGGGTTGGGAAAGATTGGGAATAAACAAATGTCATCAAAGTTATGTCAAAATACCCTACAATAGACAATTTTTTTTATTAA
>JAUMHP010000082.1:15437692-15447776 GCA_032361065.1 Enteromius trimaculatus | reverse complement strand
CACATGAGCGACTCCTTCATTCTCCACATCCAGCTGCAGTCGCTCTCATCTGCTCTGCTTCCTGTGCTTCACACAAGCCTGTGTGTGTGATTTTATTAAAAATTCAGTCATTAAATAAAATACAATTGTGACTTTGTGTCCCTTTTTTGTCATTCTTGTTTCAGGTCTTTAACTGAATCACGTACAGAACTATAAATAAACTTAAGTCAGTGGAGCATGGGAACACCTGCACATACATAAAGGAACAGCATCTCTATTCTCAGAGAAACACAATCACAAATGCAAATATAAATTTATCTTTCAGTTTCAGAGTTCGACTCGTTATTCTGTGAAATGAGTTTGACTAATTATAGAGAAAAGAGGCTTGCCATCCAATAATATATAAAAACTAAATTAAACCAAAAGTCCTGTGTAATTAGTCTTTTGGACAATAAATAAACAAAAAACATCCAAAACATATAATTAACTGTTTTTTTTTGTAAGATCGTTAGCTTTATTTTCTTATCATTTTATTGGTTGGACGAACCGAATAAACACGCCCCCTTTTACTGAAAGTGTTTGAATGTTCTAAAAGCGGAGCGGCACTAAATGAATCATAAGCTTCAGAAGGAGTCATTTAACAAACGAGTGAAGCATTGCGTCCCAACATGCAAACTATCCACCCTGTCTGCCATAAATGACTAATATCACACAGAATTTAGGATGAGTAATATATACACTGGGACGCAGGCAAGGATTCTGGACGAATTTCACTGAACCGATTCAAGTCACCGTGACAAATTAAAACAGTCATAAGTTTATTATTCAAAGTCTCAAATCAGAGTTTGTTTGATCAGAAATGTCATTTTGCTATCAGCTAATTAGTTTGATATCTGTTTAGAATAATGCTTTAGGAGATACAGGAGATTATTAGACTTAAATTTTGGTGTATTTTGGCTTCAAAAATGAAGTTTTATCAGTTCTGGGCAACTGGTTACAGAAAACGTATTTTGTGTTCCACAGAAGAAAGTAAATCATATGGGTCTGGACTGGAGCAACATGAGGGTGAGCAAATGATAATGAAACTCGAATTTGGCAAAACTGGTTGAATGCTCACAAGTCAACGTTTCCTATGCATATTGTATATTACGTTAGTATAGACTCTCTGGGTTTGCTGTTGATCAATACAATAATAAAACAATATGTAGAATCAAAACACAAGATGGTTTAATTAGCATACATAACAAAAACAGCATTACATAACACTGCAATGAAAGTACAAAGTTATTTTAATAAAACACTTCTAATATATTATTATGACTTTTTCCATGCATAACATTTTCCTGGATCAACAACTTTATTTGCTTCTGGACCAATACTTCTGTCAGACAGACAGTTTTAATCTTTAACTAAAATCTTAACCTTAAAATCTGTCTGTTTATAGCAAGTCTAAGCGTGTTGATCAAGGAAGATTGTCTTCACTGGAAAAATCACAGAAAGCCAATTAATAAGAAGCCACAGATGTGTTTACATTATGAGATTATCGATCAAACAAATCACAAAGTGAGGAATATTTCCATGTTGATTATTAACATTAAGAGTTTTATGCAGTTAGAGGTATTATCATAGTAGTTAAAGAAATGAGGTGTGCATGTATAAAATTGATGAATTCTACTCCTGACAGCTGCTAAAGGACAAAAATGGCCGCAGTGTTTCATCAGGACCAACGTGACCCACTCTCAACTAAAACTGCACTTTCACAAGAAATGATATGACTGTATTCAATTCAGGACTGAAGCTTATATGCTTTCTATTCACTTCACTATTCCAACTCTTTATTGTGTCTTATTGCCTCTCACTCGTTCTGCAGCCTCTCTCTAGTCTACAGGCTGGTGCTGACCACGGTTATCCGCGGCCGGCAGTCCTGGACATGATGATTTATCACTGAGCTTTTCATTAAAGAGCTGTAAACTTTCTGCTGTTTCCCTCTCTTGCACGTAGCATCACTTCCTGGTTGACTCTTCTCTGTATTTTTCAGACCGTACTCTCCATTGCCCTCAGTGTGGGATGGCCCAGATTCGTTTAGTTTTGACGACTGTGCTTCATCTCCACTGGTTTGATTCCTCTGATTCTCTTCTGCATCGGCTGATCTTGGTGAGCTAAATTGAATTTCCTCATAAATGCATAGCTCTGGCTTGGATTGGTCAGAGGTAGGTGTCAAATGATTGTCAGACGATGTGATTGGTTGAGCGTCTGGTGATTGACTGGGCATTTCTTTTATTCCATTAGCCATTTCGTATGTTGTTTTGGGACTTTGGCTCCGGCCACAGTCTCCTCCCTCCGGTTTATCAAGCATTTGATTGGCTCCCTGGCCTGGTTGTTGATTTTCCACTGGAGGGAAAAATTCTTGAGGGTTTGCGTCATGAACGTAGACCGGGACTATCTCGCACTGTCTGTTATTTGAAAGAAAACACTCCGATTTCACGTTCGTGGGGACTGAATACTTTTGTCTGTCAGAACTTCTGTTCTTTTTATGAGGTTTGTGCGTTTGATTGTTTCCCTGATGCCCCTTAAACACTGTAAGAGTTGAAATATGATTGATGGAGTGGCTTTCTATGACGATGATGTCATTGCGAGATGATTGTTGTGATGTCTTTTCCTTGAACTCATTGTGCATTTTTGCATCTCCACATTGTGGCTTTATTGGGTTGGCCAACTCCTTGTTGTGGCTTTTAAATTTGCGCTTATCACTGCTGTAGCCGTTACTTAAGTTTACAGCAGCAGAATCTGGAAAAGAAGAGAAACATGGCAGAATGATATTATAGTACAATCACTGATACATACACTCACATTATTTAGAGTTTTCCTTGTGCAGTTTGTGTTATTAATATGAATTAATACCTGAAAGATCTATATGCATGCTTAGTAAAGTGCAAAATGCACTGCACAGCAAATGCATGTACCTGCTGTGTACTTCTCTGTCTCCTTTTCACTGGCTGTAATAAGTTTCAAGGGATGAATGTCGTCTATGAAGTGCTCTCTGGCGGCACTGAAAGAAGAGAATGAATAATAGAATGTACTGTATATCAACAAGAGAAACAAAAAGTTTGAGATCAAACTACAGTGGAAAGAATAAGTTGTCCAGCTAAATAAAAAATCTAAACTGAATTAAAATATGGTGTTTTTAAAAGCAATTAAGGCATAAAGCTGGAGATTTATAGACATGCACAACAAAACATGCACAGAGAAATTCTGAAACCATGCAGGATATCTAAATTCATGCAAATATTTATTTTATTGATGTCAATTTAAATTTTAACCATGCATAGTGTATTTGTATTCATGCAAATGTATATTTAATGGTATTTTTTAAATATAGACTGACTTGTCTACAGGTGTAAATTGTGATCCATACCTCATATTTCTGTCTCTTTTATCCGAGTGTCTGGGTTTAGTTTGGCGTTTCTGAGAGCTCATGGCAGCGTCGCAGTCAGACTCAGAGTTTGTGAGGCACAAGGCTCCAGGCTCAAGCTGTAACATGCATTCATGCACACATGCACATAATCATCCATGTTTATATTGATAGCACTATGGGTCATTCTGTTTGCAATTTAACTGCATTTCCCAGCAGGCTCTGTGTTATTCCATCTCTTTCCACATGGTGGTGCATCAACAATTTATTGACGTTTGGTTCAAATTCTGATGTTCAATAAATTATATTATTATGAAATATTATTGCAACTTAAAATAACTGCTATGTAAATAGCTATATTTAAAAATGTAATTTATTCTAGTGACACATTACTCCAGTTTTCAGTGTTTCCTTCAGAAATCATTCTAATATACTGCAGCTCACCTCTTGCGGGCGATGTGTCCAGACCTTTCTGTCGGCGAGTGCCTTCTCTCTGGCACTGCTGTTGTGATTTGGAGCTGGTTTCTTTTGTTGCATCTCTTCTGGCCCGTCGGCCCAGTGTAGGTGTCTGTTTTTCTCAGTCGTCTCATGCAGAGTTCGGCCGGGCTTCTTTGCTGCTCTCCTCTGGCTGTTCCTCAACCCTGACTGCAGGTTGATTTGCTCGGGCGGCTCAGGATAGGGTTCGTCCACAAAAATGCGCTCGGCAATTAGTGATGTCGGAAGGGTTGAAGTCACAACGCGTGTCAGACGCAGCGGCTCATGTGAGGCTTCATGTTCAGAACTCATCCGGCTGTCATTGGCAGGACTCTCTTGGGTCCATTTCTTGTAACTCTGGTGAACCTTCATGTAGTCCTGCTGCTCCGCTTCAGTCACGCACTCCTTTTACATGAGAGAAAAAGAAAGATTTCAGAGTTAAATCTCTGGTGTGATAGTTAAGACTCAGAGCTGGTTCAGTAAAAAAATTACAGTGATTAAGCTACTGAAAATGATTAATTTTTTTATCAGGAATTGGTCAGTTGATGTGACTTTATGAAAACAGCATGGAGTGCGTTATTACCATGCTGAGACCTCCTAACTCGCCCTCAAAGTAGGAAACAGGTTTTGGCTGGGGAGCTGTAGGATAGAAAGAGAATTTTTTTTCTCATACACATGCTTAAATGAATGCACTTTGACACAGACTGATAGATTTACTCACCACCCTGCCTCTGTAGACCCAGTAAGGCCATAAAGCGGTTCTTGTTCACCCTCAAACCGCACAAGATATCCTCCATCATCCAGAGCTGCCTCTGTGCCTGAATCTGCTCCTGTGTGTGGTTAATATCTTTAAATTTACTAATTTATCAGGATTTATCTAAAGTGGCTTGCAACCTTTAAACCGGTCCAAAATCTTTAAAAACTTTGTAACACTACTTGAAACAGTCACAGGAAAGAAAGTTTTAATGCTTGTAACCTGACGGTTTACAGTATTGATGTACTCTGATGGTTGCACCCAAAGGAACAGTAGAAGCAAAGCATCAATCTGTCCAAACATCTCATTAAGTGTTTGCGTTACCTGTGGCGTTCCGAAGTGAAGGATGTGCTGGAGATGAGAATGGAAAACTGACAGCTCGCTCTCCATCCGTTCATAATCACTCCACAATCTGTCCATCTCCTGAAGAACAGAGGCATTGCTTTAGCAGCTCTGATTCATGCATTAATAACGTGTATGAAACATTGCATAATTATTATACATCAGCCGATTTTTGCATGTTTTTTTTTTTTTTTATGTGTTTTATAATATTTTGTGATTTTGCATTCATTGCATTCCCAAATGCATGTTAAACTGACCCAAGCTCAGAGCTGAAAACAATGGTGGATCATGAGATGCTTCACTCTGAAACACCGCCTTTGGTTTATTTCACTAAGCCATATTGCATGCAACCCTAGCACACATATACACACAGTACTGTACCGATGACAAATCACATATTCTGGCTCTGAGTGTAACCAGCTCCTCCTGAAGCAAAGCCTTCTGGGATACTTCCTGCTCTCCAGGAAGTCCGTCTTCCATCCCCAGCCATTTGATTTCTAAGGCATACTCAATGCTCTTCTAGAGAAAAGGAGAGAGCAGGCAGGAATATATGTCAGGTGTTTTTATCTACAGTACAAGATTTGAGTGTATGTGATGTGTTTGTGTGACAGACCTTATCTGTCTGTAACTGAGCCAGCTGCATAGAGACGGTCTGCATCAGTTTATCACAACCACACAGACGAGTGAGAACCACCTGAACAAGAAGAAAAGAGACAAAGTTATTATAACTAAAACTATTAGTGCTGTCAAACGATTAATTGCGATTAATAGCATCCAAAATAAATGTTTTTGTTCACATAATGTGTCTGTGTTTTTGTATATATTTATTATGTTTGTACAAAAATATTACATTTGTATGATATATTTATTTCATTTATTTTAATATATATATATATATATATATATACACATATACATAATATACACAGTACACACACATTATGTAAACAAACAGCACTAATTAAAATACATTAATTGATGTAAAAATGAAAAAGGAAAGCAAATGCATTCTATTTCAGGTTTGGCATTTCTCATTTTCTGTAAGTTTAAGTTTGAAGTAGCCTACTAAAATGAATCAAACTTAAACTGCAGTAAAATGTTCATTAAATTACAAGTTACAAATTTTAAATTAAATATGAAATAAAAAAACACAACATTACTATGCCTTTAAAATTAAAGTGAAAACAGAATTTAAAATTCAAAATTGTTATAAAAACTTAAAACAGAATATTAAGAATACTAAACTAACTCTAGGTGAAATTCGGGAAAATATTCTAAAGGAAGAAGATAATTTCATGAGAAATTTCTAGAGAACAGTGTTTGATGCTGCTTGTGTAACAGTCATCGAGATAAGGTAGTTCTTGAGTCAAAAGTAGACTTGTGTTGTAATAGCGTTTTTCATAACACAGTTTAACGTCCCCCAAAGGTGTACAAAATATTCTTTACTTTATTATGAATTCTCACAAACACACGCATTGCACTGCACTCACATCTGTATCGTTTTCCAGATCTCTGATTGGTTGTATTTCTCTCTCTATGACGATGTCTGATTTACCTGCCTGGAACAAAAGTTAATAATTAATGAAAAAAGTAGCATGAAAAAATCTAATAAACTGCAATATGTGCTTAATGTAACATTTTACAATAACATGTAACATGCAACGCAGGAATGTCAGAGACCATGTGACAGTGTTAAAGAATTGTTCTTTCGTTTAAAAAGATCTGTATGATCAATCACATTTGTAGAATTTAGTATTTGCTGTATTGCATGGTAAATTCACTAATAACATGACGTGCTTTGATTTGTCTTGCCTTGCACATTGCCATGTGTTCTGCTGTGTGGTAGTTGGAGGAGTAGCACACCGAACATGGAAACTCAGGCTGAAACACAGACAGAAACTGTTTAAGAAACCGTGTGTATAATCACGTTACTGTAGTGTTCCTGACCTCTCACCTTGTCGAGCAGAAGTCCTCTCTCTGTGTAGATGCAGGGTGACATCGGAGCACTCGAGCAGTTATCCAAGGGCCAAACGTCTGCTCGGCCCACATTACCGTGACACGGTGACCCATAATGATCTCTGGGAAATGAAACTTGCTTGAAGGTTGTCTTCGGATGTAGGAAGGAAATTGGCTCCTCGTCTGCGTTCAGTAAACTTGGAGAATACTCCGCAGCTTCAGACGTGCTGGAAGACAGAAAGAGCGGAAAATGCTCATGTAAAGGAAAATTATAGCTCGTTTTGGCACAGGACACATTGGTTAACTTTGCAAAGAAATGCTACAAAGAAATGGAATTACTCGAGGGTGAGTAAATAATGATAGAATTTTAGTTTTTGGGTGTACTATTCCTTTAAGACCTTATTAAATTTCTTTTATTCTGTATTATTCTGAAGCATCTCGAATCATTTACATTGGTCTCCTCTCATGTCTTCCTCTCAGCTCTGGTGTCTTCATTTTAATTCCCATCATGACCTGATCCAGTAGAGTGGGTTCTGTCAGCACCCTGCTCAGTTTTGTGGTGTTTTGTTCAGGAAATGTGGCCGTGTGCTGGAGCTCCATGGTATCAGCGTTATCTCCCATCTGAGTGAAGTCCTGAAAACTAGCACAGCGTCTAAAGACAGAGAAGAGACAGTGAAGCAAATTATATACTGGAGCGATTTTGGTTTGAGAGCTCTGGTTCACCTGTTGATGATGTCATCAGGCTCCATGCTTGCTGATTGGCTGAGAGCCCTGACCCAACCCAGCATGTCCTCCTGGGTTTCAGCGCTCATGATGTACGGCCGCATGCCCTGATGAACAACCTACAGACACAAGAGTACAATGAGACCATATGAACAACATGTAAATTTAAGGAGATCTAGAAGACGTTGGCTCTCACCTTGAATGCATATTTCCGGTTCCTGCACTCTCTAGGAGAGCAGTAGAGGATCCTGTAGCTGGGAAGAGGAATACTGCCCAGGACAGACTCCTCACGGCTGTCTGGAGAAACAGGTTTAGAGAGGGGTTTCTAAAGTGAAAAGCTGTCAATTCATTCTGTTTGAAAATGAAAAATGACTGCACCTTAAAACATTTGATTTTTAGTAAACGCTGCAAAGACAATCACAGAACTGGTTTTACCTTTATAATAATACAGGCAGTAATTGGAGAGAACAAACCATCTTCTTTTCCACAATTTGAGTCCAGTGCTGTCCTACAGAAACAGACAGTTATGATTACATAAAAATGTCAGGTTTTTTTTTAATAGTACCATTTATATGTTTAGAATTTTACAATTTTTTTTATTTCTTTTTATTTCTATTCTTTCTTTCTTTTTTTTTAAAGATGGCATGACATAAAATGTGAAATTACATCACAGAGGAGATCACTGCAAACCCTCTCTAAAATATCAGATTATTTTTATTTGCTAAAATATGAGGGTTTTTTTGTATTCATATACTGTAGTATGATAGTATTTAATAATATTTTACATTTGCTTTTTTACCTTCATTTTGCATTACATTTTTATCAATGTGCTTTTGTAATTTTATATATATATTATATTTATTTATAGCTTTAATTATTTAATTATTTTTTTTTACTTCAGCTTATTTATCTCTACTTTCCAAAATGTTTTTATTTAATGTTTGTATTACATTTATTTAAGTTATCAAAAATGATTTATAGCAGTTTTAGTCTACAAGAACACCTTAAAGGCTAAAAAGCCTTTATCTTGAAAATATGTAATGTATTTAAAAACTTTCCCCCGGTTTTTACAGACAAGCCTTAAGTCTAGTCTTAGACTAAATGTAAACCTGAGCTGTTCCAACTGAAAGAAACTTACAATGACTGATCTTAAAATAAGTCAGTGCCTTTATTTAGTCTTAAGATGCACACCAGACATGTTAATAAAATGACTTAAATGTCCTAATTGAAATATGGCCTAATCCTGGTTTAAGATAAGCCCTGTCTGAAACCAGGCCTAGATGTTAAATTTATGCTCACGTGTATTCAAGGGGAACACATAAAAATCATTTAAAAAATAGAGATTACATTTTAAAGTAAGAAGTTTTAAATTGGTATTATTTGGATATTTATTTATATTAATTTGGATTATTTGGTGCTTATTTGTTCTGATTTGGTGATGCTGCCACAGATAAAGACAGACAGTATTGTGCTGGAATCATTACCCTCTTGTACAGCCATCCTCTGATCACTACAGGACAGTTGGGGTCTCTCTTCGCTGCTTGACATCTCTTTCCAAACGCCTGCACTTTTTCATGACACTGCAGGGTAAATAATCACAGAGACTATGTGAGTGGGTTTGAAATATGTATTCATGTTTGTTAGCCCATATGTGTATGTGATTCACCTTGTCTCTGATCGGCAGAAAGGACACTGTGGCGCTGCTGGAGGCCTGACTGACCCTGTCCTGATCCTCCATCCTACACAGACAACAGCAATAAGGCCAGAATGAAGCATCAATAACCATCAACCCGTTTCAGGTTAGCTGACTTTGCAATTTTGTCTTCAAAGGACACAATGAGTTGTGATTCATTGAGGTATTAGTGCTGTCAGTCTATCATTGGCTCAGGAAGGTTTAGGAAGGTTTGACACATTGCAGGGCTTCTGTGATGCACTCCAGTTCTTCATTTAGAGTCACTATACATGCCATATTTTCCATCTGAAGTAGTTGCATTGGAATTGCAGGCCTGTACATGAAATCTATTTTTAACAGTTTTGACAAATAAAACAAAAAAGGGTCTTGTTAAAGGGATAGTTCACCCAAACATGAAATTTCAGTCGTTAATTATATATCCTTGTCTCATTCCAAACCTGTAAATGCTCTGCTCATCTTCAGACACACAAATTAACATATTTGTGATGAATTCTGAGAGCCCTCTAGACACCAAAAGAATTACCACGATCAAAGGGACATCAGTAAAATAATACATGTGACATCAGGAGTTCAACTGTAATATTACAAAGCTACCAGAATACTTTCCATGCACTTTTTTTTGTGTGTATTTTTGAGGGGGATTTTTTATTTTGGGGTAAACGTTCCCTTTAAATTGTAGCAGATCCGACCTCTGTGGCTCTCTCTGACCGTCATCAGCGGGAACCATCGCCCGAATACTAGTTCCCACCCG